>CM035132.1:44709056-45024056 GCA_020205605.1 Panax ginseng
TGAACATTTAAACAAGTCATAACACTCAGCAAAATGAGATTTGAGAGTCTTCTGGCGATTAAGCAAGTGACTTTTCTTCAAGTATGGTATCTCAAGTTTTTCTATCAAATATTTTAACATATTTGAATAGGCATGCGTCGTAAAAAGTTCCATCAGTTACATTCCCTTGTGCTTGCTTTCATAAAGCATTGCCTCAATGAACAATTCATCCATTCTATTTGTCCATTTTAAATTTTCTTTCTTTAAGGCTGGAATTTCATTTGTTGTTTTGGTCATGTTTATCCTATACAAATAATCATGAAATTAAAAGAAGCAACACAGATATATAAACAACACACAAAACATGGATAAATAATAAAGTAAAAAACTTAATCTCATATAAATAATAAACAAAATATCATTCTAGTTACGGCACGAATACTCGTCAAATAATATAATAAATTAAAAAGCCAAACGTACTATAAACTAGTTGTCAACATGAGATGAAACTCAAGAACTATTAACTTCATTTATGTAATCAATCCACATATCATTTGCAATAGAAGTCCTTAAATACTCAGCATGCGTTACATCTTCACTAACATCTCTTACATGATCATCAGGTTCATGCATTTGCTCTAGGAGCTCTTGATCAACTTCGGCAATAAGGTCATCATCAGGATCAACAGACATCAAGTAATTATGTAAAATGCAACATGCTAAAGCAATTTCAGATTGAGTATCCACATCGTATTTTGGCTCAGTTGTGCTCCCAATAATCGGAAACCTTTTCTTTAGTACGCCAAATGCCCTTTCAATTGTATTACGCAATGATGCATGACGTAGATTAAATAATTCTCTAGGATTTTCTGGAGGTCGAGCTGAGTACTCTTTTAAATGGTAGCGAACACCTCTATAAGGTGTCATTAATCCGTTGATAAATGGTAATCCGACATCTACAAGATAATATTTTCCTAGAAAATTAAATAATATTAGTTACATGTAAAATAAAGTTTTTTTAATTAAATCCTAAAAAGGTTGATAGTGTATTACCATTGGGGATTTTTAACTTATCTTCTCTTACAAGGGCATTTTTAATTATTCGAGTCGGATCATTCCTTCCCAAACCAAATCAAAATATAAGTAAATTTCAAGTCAAATGTACATGCGGCTAAGACATTTTGCGTAGGGTAGCCCTTCACAAACATGCACATACCTTGTTAAATATATAAAAATGTGAATTTGAGTTAAAGTATGTTAAGTTGTAAGTTTTACCTTATAATACGGATAAAATCTACTATTGTTGAGTACTTTTGAAGGTATGTGTGCTCCATTTGGTTGTATTAAAAAATTTTCTTCCAATGATATTATTGCTTTTAAGACTATGAAAATGACGACTTGTTGTTCCCGTTGAGCTGCGAAAGAAGAATGTAATTGAACAGTTTCTCACATTATGCGATAATATGTGAAGAAATTTTGCGACTTGTTCCTCTAGATATACTTGTTGAGTGGGTCGAAGATCGCCTTCGTCATGCAATATCTTACACAATTTTTTGAAGGCTTGTGGTCCCATGCGAATAACATCACGACTTTTCTCACTGTACCTTATCTCATTAAGCAATTCATCTCTTACTTTTTTTTTTCATTTCAGTTATTTCTTTACTAGGCTTATTCCCACAAGGTCTAGTCATATGACATTTGATATATTGAACTATGAGGGACAAGATCACTGTTACTAGAAAATGTCGTCGAATCATAAAATCTCAAAATTTACTCTCTTGATTGTCCATCTATTCAATCAATAAAACTGAATGAGTTTCAAAGTTAAAAATATGAAAGTGATCGAGTACACAAGAACCCATACTACTAGCCTGTAAAGATAAGGGTATTCCAAGTCATATTCATTCAACAAGGAAAAAGAAGTCGATAATTACTTATATAAAAGTTAAAAGACAACTGAAAGCCAGAAACAAACACCCCTTTGAAAACTCAGGTTTCTTTCTCCCTTGAAAACTCACTATTTATAAAGTTCTATTCCTCTGCACATTTTTCCTTCACAACACATTTCAATCTTTCTGTTAGAGATTTGGGTCTTCCCTTGCTTCTATTAATTAATTCACAACTCATATAAAGCTAGTACCCTTTCTATTTTCAGACTATTCCTCTGCTTCTTCTGTTAATTAGCAGAGGAATTAGGAACATAATTCATATTTCGAGAGCAAAGTGTTTACGCTCTTTTGTCAAGCTTGATTTCCGAATATTGTAATATCGTGAGGCTGGTTTAGGCTAACGCAGAGCAAGTCCGTCTCAACTTTATTAATTAATTGAATTTGAGGGTTTTATGAGGTGTTAAGTCTTATGTTTTCTTGTTCTTTGTTTAATGTTATTATTGAATATGTTGATGAATTATTTTTGTTCTAACTTCAAACTTTATATCTGTTTTGAAATCGAAGGGAGGGCAAAAATGGGTGAGAAGGAGTGGTATTTTTTCTGTGTGAGAGATAGGTCCCAATCGGTTGGAGGACAAACAGATCAACTGGAGGAGTAAAAACTAACTGGGTCATGCATGAATTTAGACTGGAGGGAAAGTATTCCATCAACAATCTTTCCAAAACATCAAAAGTAACGCACTAACGCGAAACCATTTTAAAGATTCCAACTTCATAAAAAAAAAATACTATTTTTAACATAATCAACTCCAAGATCAAAACTTATATATAAGTAGGCTCTGGTTTTATGAAATTCCAGATACGAGTAGGAAAGTAGCATACTAAATCATATTAATAGCATACAAAATCATATTAATAGCATACAAAATCCCTAGACCTACTGAAACCACCGAACGACTGAATCTCTGATGCCAATACAGATCAAAAGATAGTCCTAACATATATATTTACATCAAAATATAAAACTGGTCGTTGAGTATTCATACAACAGACAAAAATCTTACCCCAAATATCCATGACAATTCAAAAAAACAAACAAAGATCAATCAATTCAGATCTGAATTTAAAACACAAATTACTCCACCAATAAACAATAAAATAAATAAATTTGATACCTCCGGGATGAACTTGTTCGCGGCAAAAGGCAAAAACTGATGTTGTTCGCGGCAAAAGGAAGCTGCAGGAGTTTCGCGCCTATATTTTTCTTTTATCAGATTAGGTTTAGTAGATAAAAACAAATTGAGGACATGTGACATGAGTTGTAATTTAAATTTTATTATATTAGAAATTGAGGATAATATGAGAATTATAAAAATATTACTTATTCCAATTTCTTTTCCGTCCAAATCTGGCCAATTTTGGACGGAAAACTTTGACAGAAAAAGTGGCCAAGTTTTCTGTCCATTTCTTTTCTTTTCCGTTTATTAAAAAACTCAGAAACATAAGAATTGAAAAGAAAACTTAACTTTTTCGTCCATTTTTTTTTTTCTCATCCATTTTAAAACTCAGAAACAGAGCGTAAAATTATACAATATCATATACTTAATTAAAAAATATAGATATAATTAAGAGCATTTGATCATATCATGGCCGTTCATTTAAATGTTAAATTAGTCAAAAGTTAATATCATTCAATTAAAAGATCAAACCAATAACATGGAGAATTTCCCCCTCCAACTCCCTCTTTATTTTTAGTTGCCGCTTTTTCTTATATCACTTACATAGACTAACCTTTTCATCTTTTCGGCATTCGATTTCGAGCTTCTCGCCCTCTCGCCCCTTCTCCTCAAGGAATTCTTTTGATCTTTTCTGATCCTGCACAATTCCCTCGGACGACGACCGTGACGTTCATGCCACTCGTGATTCGCTTTCCCTCTGGATCAGATCAGATCTCCCGCTTCAATTCTCTTCGAGGTCTCTCTCTATAACTTTTGCCTTGAAATTGGGTTTTAATTTATTTTTTTCAGGTTAATTAATTTTCCTTATTCAAGTATATATGATCCCTAGCATTATGTGTTTTCTGAATTTACGTTAGTTTTTTTAATCTGAATATTGAATTCTTTTTTACTATCTTCTGTGGGCTGAGAAGACAGAAAAGTTCCAGACATTTTTTGTGTTTTATATTTTGAATAATTGCAATATATAGCTTGATTTTGTGGCATTTGAGTAGATCTAGTAGAAGGGCTATTTCACTAGGATGTGACGCATTTATTAGATCAAGCTGAACTGGATATAGTTCAGAGTAGTCTAAACAATTTAATTTTGATTTAATTTCTGCTAATTGATTTGCATGTTTGCATAGTTTTTTGAATACTTGATTCAGTTCCCGAACTGAATTTTTGAACTAATTATAAATGTATATGTGAGAAAATATCATATAATACAAACTTCATCTTCTAAAAATTCAATAGCTTGGATTGTTTACATGATTTATGGACTTCGTATGTTGGGGCTATATTTAGCAGAATCTGATCTCAGCAACTGTTTTTTTTCCTGAGATTACTGAGACTTTTAAAAGACTTTACAGAAATTTCTGTGTTCTTGCTTAGGAAGACTGCATCTTTAGGTGCTTTATCTCTAAGTTAGATATGTTTTATGAGCACCATGTTCTTGTAGAGTGCCTTTGTTTTCACATACTCATCAGATCTCCCTTAAGTGCCTGAGCATGCCCTGAGTTATAAAGAAAGGTTTATGGACCCCTGTTCCAGTAATGTGGTGAAGTTTTTTGCAACTAATTATAAACATTGATGATCTTATAACTAAATATCATTATTATTTATTCCTTATCATTTTACAAGATCTATGTGGTGATCCATGTAGAAGTAGTTGGAGCAACTATTATTTTTTTCTTATTTATTTATCTATTGAGGATATCACTGCTCTGAGATATGACTAATTTTAGCTGTTTAGAGTTTCATTTACAATTAATACAACGTTCATTAAAATGTGACCTTAATATTTTTGGGTTGTAATTAAAGTTGGTTCTCCTTGGCTCTGGACATGACAGATTTACGCAGAAATGATTGGAAATGTTCTCAAAAGCTCCAGTTTCCTGAATTTCTTTCTCGACTGATTCCTTAAGAGCTTGAATCTCTGCTTCAACATCTTCGGCTGGGTATATTTTTCTTAATAGGGTCTCGGCTTCTTCTTTTCTGCCCTGTGGTAGATCAACAAATGATTGATTTTACGAGGAGTTGACATATATGTTGTGGTGATGCAAGGAATGTATCAACATATATAGGTAAAGAGAGCGAAAATATGCAAAATAACCTTGCGGTAAAGCCAACAAGGGGATTCTGGAAGTAGCAGCATCAGTATGAACTGCACGAGGGCTGGAAGTCCGGCAACACCAAGCATCCAACGCCAAGTCCCTGGTGCCTGATTTCCATAATTTGGATTAACATCTAGCATAATGAGTAATTGGCTTCTACTAAAGGCTATAAATTTATTTATCAAGATAAATATCCAACATTGATTTTGTCTGTCTAATCTAGACGAGTTCAGTTGAGTCCATTATTAATCTAGATAAAATCAAGCATTAAAAACTAAATATTCAGGTGCATATTTTTTACCTTTGTAAAAGCCAAGTTTACAAGGTAAGACAAGAACTGGCCGCCGGTGATTAAGAATCCATTAGTACTAACTAGAGCACCCCGGACCTTTGCCGGAGAAGCTTCCGAGATGTACAAAGGCGCGGTCATGGAGGCCATTCCTACACCTAGTCCGACGAAAACATGACCAACGATGAGGAGAGCTGGGTTGGGAGCTGCAGCCATGATGAGAGCTCCGAGGAAAAATAGAAAATCTGCAACTAAAATGGCGCTTCTCCTTCCGTAACGATCGTTGAGCCACCCTCCAATTGCCGCACCTATGATTGCTCCGGCAACTGCCGTGCTCACAATGCTCTCCTGTTACATTTTCACCATTAAGATAGATTATACCTGCCAAGTGATTTTATATTTTATGCATCTAGTTTAAAGTTTGCAATCCCTTAGATTTATGCATCTATTTTCAATTGACCAGAAACTTTAGTTTAATCTACATTAAGTTTGCAATCCCTTAGTTTCTCTCACGTCACAAGCTTTCTTCTAGACCCACTAGCTTATTTCTTAAATTGCAAATACATGGTATCATCAGGGCAACATGAAAAGTAATTACTATGTTGGAGTTGACTATAATGATAAGTAATTACATGTAAATACATGATTCAACTTCTTTTTTTATATAAAAAAATCATATTTCGCCACCGTTGATTCTTCAATTTATTCATTATTCCTATTTTCACATTTATTACATCACATGCACCAGGTTCCAGCTCTTAACTTCTGTTTGTGTACAGGTAACCTGGGCTGGCTTTGACAAATTGGAGCTTGGTGCAGTTACTTTCAAGCATGTTCTCTTACTTGGTTATCAGAATGGATTTCAAGTCATTTATGTTGATGACACCTCTAATTTTAGTGAATTGGTTTCAAAGCGTGATGGTCCAGTTACATTCTTACAGATACTTCCAATTCCTGAAAAGTCTGATGGTCAGGAAGGATTCAGATCGTTGCATCCTTTATTGTTGGTTGTTGCAGGGGGATGAAGATGACAAGTCGAGCATGGGTCAAAATTGTAGACAGTTGAGTGGTGGGACAATCAGTGATGGTACCTTGGAATCTCAATCAGGGAACTCTCACAACTCTCCTACTACTGCTCAGTTTTACTCCATCATATCTAACTGTTATGTTCAGGTTATCAGGTTCAGGTCGGCTGTGTTTATGCTTAGATGTAGTCCGTTGATAATAGTTGTGGGTCTTGATACGCTAGTAAGCTCCAATTATGAAGTGTACTCTCTATATATTTGATACCCAATATTTTTGTTCTACGTTTACAGAAGACAAGGGACAAAATTATGAAGTGTACTCTTTATATATGTAGATATATACTTTGATTGAAGAACTGTAGTAGTTTTAGATGGTTAATTGTAAAGATAATGAATGATTATGTAGTAGATGATTTTATTAGGTTGATAATATTTTAGTTTTTTGTATTTTTACTATTATTTGCTATGGGGACATTGAGCCAGCTAGATATACAAAAAAAATGTCAAATTTTGATTTGGCAACAATATAATTCGTTATCAAAGCATTTAATAAGTTTTAATGTAGTACCAATTTTTTATATATTTAGCAACAAATTTTCGTTGCTAATGGCATTAAAAACTTTATATTTGGCAACGAAAAATTAACCTAATAACAACGGAGAGGATATTGTTGCTAATACTAAAATAAAAGGCAACATTTTTTATCATTGCAAATCATATCAACTTTCGTTGCACATATAAAGAAATGGCAACATATAATGTCGTTGCTAATTGATAACTTTCGTTGCTATTGAAAAATAACCAACAACAAACATTTTCGTTGCTGATTATATTATTTGGCAACGAAAGCAAGCTTAGGCAACAATTTTTATAATTTACTGCAACGAAAAATATCGTTGCAAAATGATGTCAATTGCAACAAAAATGCATGGTCGTTGCAAAAAAAAGAGTTCATTTCGTTGCCAATTAGCAGACTTTTGCAACGAAATGAGCTTTTTAGCAACGAAATTTTAATTATTCTGCAACAATACATTTTGTTGCTAAAGGATCGATGTCTCTGTACGAAAGCCAAATTTCGTTGCAAAATGTATTACTTTTGGCAACGAAAAAATCGTTCGTTTATGGAACATTTAGCAACGATCATTCAAGAATGAAAAGCCTTAACGACAAGAAAGTCGTTGCCAAAACCCTTTTGGAACGAAATTTGGCACCTTTAGCAACGAAAATCGGTTGTTGCTGAAGCCCCATTTTTTGTAGTGAGATATGTTAGAAAAAACATTCTCTACTTTTCATGCCTCGAATGTGCTCCTGCAGCAGCAATATAGAGAACGAGGTTTTAAGAAATATTATGAACTGATTTCATGTCTTCTTACGGCTGAACAAAATAATGAGCTTTTAATGAAAAATCATGAATCACGACCAACTGGTTCAGCTCCATTCCCTGAAGTGAATGTTACGAGATATAATAATAATTATGGTCGTGGTCGTGGTCGTGGTCGTAATAGAGGTCGTGGTCGTGGTCACGGGCGAGGAAGTTTTAATTATCGCAACTATGATACCAAATCTTCAAAGAATGAGGAGAAACAAGAAAAGAAGAAGAATATAAATAACAGAGATACCAAGAAGGAAGAAAATATTTGTTATCGGTGTGGAATGAAAAGACATTGGTCTCGCACACGTCAGATGCTGACCCAAACATCTTGTTGATTTATATCAGTCCTCATTGAAAGGAAAGGAGAAAAATATAGAAATAAATTTTTCTCATCCACATCAAGATAATGATGACATCTATTTTGATCTTATGGATATGACACACCTTGAAGTTGCAGATTTCTTTACTAATGAGCAAGTTAATATTCCTTGTAATGAAAACAATTAGTTAAGAATTATGTTAGTCTTTTAAGTGTGTTTATTTTATGCTAATGTATTTCCTTTCATGTTGGCCTATGTAATGTATTTTGTTTTCTTTGAATTGTGTTATTAAATATATATAATATTATGTCTTATTATGAACTTATTAGATATTTATTCCTTTTTTATGAAGAAAATATGGATGAGCCTAATATCAATGGTGGAGATATATGCTTAGCAGATAGTGCAACGACACATACCATTCTCAGACATAAGCAATATTTTTCAAATCTAAGAATGATGAAAGCAAAAGTGAATACAATATCAGGTTCAGCAGACTTGATTGAAGGCTCTGGAAGAGCTAATATAATGCTTCCTAGTGGAACAAAATTTATTATTGATAATGCTTTATTTTCCACTAAATCAAGGAGGAATCTGCTAAGTTTTAAAGATATACGACTTAACGGGTACCATATTGAGACAGCCAATGAAAATGGTATTGAATATCTTTATATTATATCAAATGTCTCTACTGAAAAACAAATATTAGAAAAATTACCCGTTTTATCTTCAGGTTTGTACTATACAAGTATTAGTACAATTGAAGTCAATGCAATAATGAAGCAGAAGTTCAATGACCCAAATAATTTTATTATTTGGCATGACCGGTTGGGCCATCCTGGATCAATAATAATGCGAAGAATTATTGAGAATTCACATGGTCATCCATTAAAGAACCAGAAGATTCTTCAATTTAAGGAATTCTCATGTGCTGCTTGTTCTCAAGGTAAATTGATCATTAGACCATCACCAGCTAAAATTGGGACTGAATCCCCAAAGTTTCTAGAACGTATTCAAGGAGATATTTGTGGGCCTATTCACCTACCAAGTGGACCATTTAGATATTTTATGGTTTTAATAGATGCATCTACAAGATGGTCACATGTAAAGATTATCAACTCATGACACGGAGTTTGCGAGATTACTTACTCAAATTATTAGATTACGAGCACAATTTCCGGATTATACAATCAAGACTATTCGTCTTGATAATGCTGGTGAATTCACATCCCAAACATTTAATGATTATTGTATGTCACTTGGGATAAATAATGAACATCCTGTTGCCCATGTTCATACTCAGAATGGTCTTGCTGAATCATTTATTAAACGCCTCCAGTTAATTGCAAGACCATTACTCATGAGAACAAAACTTCCTGTCTCTGTTTGGGGGCACGCTATTTTACATGCAGCATCACTTATTCGCATTAGGCCAACATCATATCATAAATTCTCCCCATTACAATTGGTTTTTGGTCATGAGCCAGATATTTCCCATCTAAGAATTTTTGGTTGTGCGGTATATGTTCCAATTTATCCTCCACAACGCACAAAGATGGGTCCTCAAAGGAGGCTGAGAATATATATTGGGTTTGAATCCCCATCAATAATTAAATGTCTCAAACCTTTAACAGGTGATTTATTTACGGCACGATTTGCCGATTGTCATTTTGATGAGACTATGTTCCCAGCATTAGGGGGAGAAATTAAATAGCTGGATAAAGAGATTACATGGAATGCATTGTCATTATTGAATTTTGATCCTCGTACAAAACAATGTGAACAAGAAGTTCAAAAGATACTTCATTTGCAAGGTATAGCAAATCAACTACCGAATGCATTCACTGACTCAAAAGGAGTAACCAAATCTCATATACCAGCTGTAAATGCTCCAGCTCGGATTGAAGTCCCAATAGGACAATCCACAAAAATGATAGCAAATGAGTCTAAGGCACGCCAGAAGCGTGGTAGACCAATCGGTTCGAAAGACAAAAATCCTCGAAAAAGAAAAGAATTAAATAGACAAGTTGGCATTATTGAGGAGGAAAATATTCATGAGGATATAGACATAGCTAATCATAAAACCCGGAAGAGGTTGGTGCATTGAAAACAATAAAATGATGAGATCTCGATAAGTTATGTCTTTACAAAGAAAAGATGGAACCAAAAGAGATAGATAGTTGTTGACAACGACTTTTCATATAATATATCGCTTGATATAATTAATGAAAACGAGGATTACGAACCTAATTTCATCAAAGAATGTAGGCGAGAAATGATTGGCCAAAATGGAAAGAAGCAATACAAAAGTAATTAAATTCACTTGCAAAACTTGAAGTTTTTGGACCTGTAGTCCAAACACCCGAAGGAGTAAAGCCAGTTGGATACAAATGGGTCTTTGTGCGAAAAAGAAATGAGAAAAATGAAATCATAAGATATAAGGCACGACTTGTGGCACAAGGGTTTTCACAAAGACCTAGCATTGATTACAATGAAACATATTCTCCTGTGGTAGATGCCATAACATTGCGGTATCTTATTAGCCTAACAACTCATGAAAAATTAGATATGTGCCTAATGGATGTTGTTACAGCCTATTTATATGGGTCAATTGATAATGATGTTTATATGAAAATCCCTGAAGGATTTAAAATGCCTGAAGCATATAATTCGAATCCCGAGGAAGTTTATTCAATCAAGTTGCAAAGGTCCCTATATGGGTTAAAGCAATCGGGACGCATGTGGTACAATCGTCTTAGTGAATATTTATTGAAAAAAGGGTATAATAATAACCCTATATGCCCATGTGTTTTTATAAAGAAGTCAGACTCCGGTTTTGTTATCATTGCTGTGTATGTTGATGATTTAAATATTATTGGAACTCATGGAGAGATTCCAAAGACAATGAATTATTTAAAGAAAGAATTTGAGATGAAAGATTTAGGAAAAACAAAATTTTGTCTCGGCCTGCAGATCGAGCATTTAGCAGATGGAATTCTCATTCATTAGTCAACTTACACAGAGAAGGTCCTTAAAAGATTTTATATGGATAAAGCTCATCCATTGAGTACCCCAATGGTTGTTAGATCACTTGATGTGAAAAAGGACCCTTTTAGACCTCGTGAGGATAATGAAGAATTACTTGGTCCTGAAGTACCATACCTCAGTGTAATTGGTGCATTAATGTATCTTGCTAATAATACACGACCTGATATAGCATTCTCGGTGAATTTGTTAGCAAGATATAGTTCTTCTCCTACCCGGAGACATTGGAATGGGGTTAAACATATTTTTCGTTACCTACGAGGAACGATGGATATGGGCTTATTTTATTCAAATAATGATAATCATAAATTAGTTGGATATGCTGATGCAGGATATCTATCTGATCCACATAAAGGTCGATCTCAAACAGGTTATCTTTTTATGTATGGTGATACTGCTATATCATGGAGATCTACAAAGCAAACATTAGTTGCCACTTCATCTAATCATGCTGAAATACTTGCAATCCATGAAGCAAGATCAATGACTCAACATATTAGTGAAACATGTGGTTTATCCTCCTGCAGAGGAACTCCAACCATTCTGTATGAAGACAATGCTGCATGTATAGCTCAATTAAAAGGAGGATACATCAAAGGAGATAGAACAAAGCACATCTCACCGAAATTCTTTTTCACACATGACCTTGATAAGTGTGGTGACATTGATGTTCAACAAATTTGATCAAAAGATAATCTAGCAGATTTATTCACCAAGGCATTACCAACTGCAACGTTTGAAGGACTGCGTCACAATATTGGAATACGATAGCTGAAGGACTTAAGGATACATTCATGAGGGGGAGCTAATATGCGCTGCATTCTTTTTTCCTTAACCAATGTTTTTTCCATTGGGTTTTTCCTGGTAAGGTTTTTAATGAGGCAGCTTTCAATGCGTATAGCTATACAATAGACATCCAAGGGGGAGTGTTATAAAATTATGTCTAGATTCATAATATTATGGATATCTAGTAACTCCCATGTCCATTGAGTTTTGTAACTCATGACTCTTTAGTTTTGTAACTTACTAGAAGTATTGATGATCTTACTTCTATAAATATGATAATTGTAATGTGATGGAGGGGATACAAAAAAGATAATGCAAATACTCTCTTTGTTCTTGTCATCTTTGTTCTCTTGATTTTAGCAATACTTTATAATAGTAGGTTAATAATAAGTTGGTTTGGGTTAATTTGTGGGAAATTATTTTAAACTTAATTAATTTGATTAACTATTAATATTGGGTTGATTAGTTGAATAAATACCAATTTAAATAGTTTTTATGCTTTTTATCTTATTATGTTTACTGTGTATTTGTATTAATTATGTCAGTCAACTACGATGATTATACAGTCAAAGCATATTATATTTTAAATTGGGCACGTGCCTGTTTTTCAGTAGAAAATTTGGCCAAAAAATAAAATGAGGTTCATTGTGTTTAGGGAGTTTTTGATAAAAACTGAATGAATCTGAACTGAATTTAAATGAGCTGAATCTGAATCCGAATAAAAAAACTGTTTAATAATTGACATGTCTGAAACATCTGAATAATAGATTTTTATTATTTTACCCCTCTAAAAAAATTTAAAATTGTTATAAATGTATTTAATATTACTTAATATAATATTTAATATTGTAAAAAAAAATTCATTCAACCCTCATTTAGCCAAAAAAATGACACTAAACCATTCAGCCCAAAACATCTGAATGACTGACCGATTCGGTCAGACAATTTTTTTCCAAAAACAAACGCACTTAATGGCTCATGATCGATTCAACCATTCAAACATAAACAAATAGCTCCTTACTTAACATAACGTTGGGTAGCGAGATTGGAGCTTTTATACTTCGAAGTATGAAGTGTACAATGCGTATACTTTAACTCTTTCTGTAGAACATATATATGAGTCCTTTTTTGGCATTTGTAGTCTATTCCACAAAAGAGCGTTACTATCATTTTTTTTCTCTTTTTTTTTGTCATGATATGTATGAAATTTTAAAGTTTAAACTAGTGTAAAGTTATATATTTTATAGTTTATTAAAAGAAATAATCAATATTGTAAGCTACTTAAAAAGTATTATTAAAAGTAAATTTATTATTGTAAAAAAGTTAATGTATTTATGTATAATACAATTTATATTCAATATAATTAATTTTAAAAAAAACTTATTTTAACAAAATAGTGAACAATTTTATCTCCCGTAAAAAACATCTCATCGATAATATATAGCGAGTAATAATTCATTCATTAATAGTATTTTTCTTCGCAAATTTCATCAAAAATTGGCGCCAAACATCCTTTTACCATCTCAATTTTGCGAAGAAAAAAAAATCTAAATTTTGAAGGATGTTTCTTTCAAAATAACTATATTGTCACTAATTTTTTTTCTTTCATTCTTCCCTCGCTAGAAAATTTATTATGTGAAGGAATGAATTCCTTCACAAATTTTCCTTAATTACATCCTTAATTTCTTGTAGTGTAACTAATGGGGATCTTGTGTTAATAGTGACATAAATATTGTATTAATTCGCATTGATGCTTTTATTTGAACAAGATATAAACATTAAATTAATATTTGACCAAATTAATGATTTTAGGCGTTATATTTTATATATAAATAGTATTTCGGGCCAAGTGAGAGAATATCATAATATATTATTCTTTATGTGGTCTCTACTATTTATGGAATTATTGAGCTTACATAATATTGTATTAATTTAATCATTTTATGTGACGCCCCCAAAATAGGTATATATCACCTATTCTGAGTCGCCAATTACATGGTACATAATTTAAATACAAATTTAATTATACAACTGTCGTGCAAAATACGACAAAACATAGCTGAGAGTTTTAACACGAATATTGTCTTCTAGACAATATCCAAACTCAAATTCAATCTCATTACATTTATTATTACATTATTTTATAGAATAGTGAGGACTACTAATGCAAACATCTAGACCGTCACTCCGTTCCCTGAGTAGTCCCAACTATATTCTCATTTCCTGAAGAGAACAATGAAAGAAAAGGGTGAGCTCAACTAGCTCAGTAAGAAATATTATGACTAAGATAATGCAGAATAAATTATCGTTAGCCTTTCAATGATGTTAAAGCGATAAAATATAATAAACATCAAGTTTAACTGCAGCGGTACAAGCAATCCATTAGAAGAGTCAAGTAGAGCATGATATCTACTATCTTCTATGATTTAAAAGTTTATCATCAATTTTATTGCTGAGACTCAGCTTAATAAATAATCCACATCATTGAATTATCCATGCACTACGACCAAGGATATTCATTAGTATCACGACCACAAATTATCCATGCACTACGGGCCAAGGATATTCGTTTTTTCACCAATGATCATGATCATGCCAACAACTGTCCATCAATGCACTACGGGTCATTGAGGACTTTTACCACATCATTTATAACATTACGGTCATGATTATACCAAATAATCCTTGGTCATAATCATAACAATCAACAATCCATCTATGCACATCACGAGGATGATGACAATGATATATGAATTTAATTAAAAGAAAACAAATGATAAATTTTTAAAGATTTATAATTTAATTTATCCAGAATTCAATAATGTCCAAATTATCAACATGATACTGCTTTATGGAGTAAAATTCAAGAATAATATTGTAACAAAAATGATTTGGACCGAAAAGAAATCAATTTTTGTCATGAATAATGTCCCAGGTGAATAGTACCCGAGTGAATAGTACCCTGTGAATAGTAATTCAGGAATAGTACCCTGTGAATAGTACTCTGACATGAAAAAGTTAAAACTAATCAAGAATACTTAGAATAATATTTCCATAAAAAGATACTGGATGAAGTGCAAATTTTAAGGATATTCTACTAATTTCATGGAGTATAGAAGCCAAAACTTTAACAAAATGAGTGTAGAATTCAGAATCTGAAACGAAATAATATTACTTACATACTACAGAGTATGGAAGAAAATATTATTTCTTACAAATACTGAACAAAAATAATATCCCTTACCTTACAAAGGAGAGTATTCCAATTGGTATAGCGGGGATATTCTTGAAGAAAACTTTCACTGTTTTCTACGCTTAAAGCTCTCTTAAACTCTAAAGAAATACGCTCAAGATAATAGAAGAAGAATTCTCTGATTCTGGTGTGATTTTCAATTCTAAACTAAGCATCTTATTTATAGGAGAATGGAAGAATACTATTTAGAAAAAATCACAGACGCACAGTGAGATTTTTTTTCAAGGGTGCAAACTTTCATCTAAATAATTCACGGATGCCTAACATTCAAATAAAATAAAATTTTATATATATAACCATCACTTTCACTTTCATTATTACCCACCAAAACCCATTACTTTTCCACCACACATACACACACACACACGACACACACACAAACCTTTCACTTTCACACACATTTCACTATCACACACACACACACACATTTCATATATATATATATATATATATATATATATATATATACTCTACCGATTATTTTGAAAAATGAGTAAGTGGGGGTCCATATAATAAGTAAAACTTACAACAAATACTTCATAAAAATCCCCTTAATATTTTTAATAACATTTATTCATCAATAAAATGACTTGCAATATTAACAACCAGATCATTTCTAGGAAAGAGAGGGTTTTCCGATAATATTGGCGCGCAATTAAATAACCTAAACCCTTTCCTCGACAGAATTTTCTAGACATTGTCAATAATGCAAATAATAATATGAATAACTTGTCATCTCAACTATTGATTTAATAATATAAAATTTTGACAATAATTGAATCAAAAAATATGAGATACTATGCAGCAATTACTATAGCAATAATTGAGTAAAACTGAGTGACTTCTCACGTAAGCATCAATAATCAATACCATGTGCTACTATGCAACCACGCGTATTACTGTACTTTTATCACCAGATATTTCAATAGTTAACGGTAAAACTTTCGCCATTATTTATAAAAAGTTATTTCTGTCATTTTCTAACTCCGATAATAATTTTGTTGGGGTCCACCAATGATTGTGCCGTCGTACGAATATTCCCTGTTAAAACGAATATTCCCCGACCAATCGAATATTTTATAACAACTTGCTTACTTTGTAAAATTAATAAATATTACCCACAATTATAACAAATTCACACCTTAATATTCAAAAATGATATTTATAGAAAAATTCATCTTTATTCATAAAAGTTAGGGTCTTACAACCTCCATTTCTTATGAAATTTCACCCTCAAAATTAGGGTACGTACCTGATATGTCGAAGATGTGAGGATACCTTGATTTCATTTCAGATTCTAACTCCCAGGTCATTTCCTCAACATCGTGGTTTCTTCACAAAACTTTGACTTGAGGTATAACCTTGGAGCGTAGAATATGTTCCTTCTTATCCACGATTTTAACAGGTACCTCTTCATACGTTAAATCTTTCGCTATTTCGTCCGGTTCTAACTCAATAATGTGGTTCGGGTCTTCTATATATTTACGTAACATATATATGTGAAAAATATTATGAACACGAGACATACTTGGCGGTAAGGCGAGTCTATATGTGACACCCCTAAAACAGGTATACGTCACCCATCTTGGGTCGCCAAATACATGGTACTGAATACAAATACAAACTTAATTATACAACATGAGTTGTGAGTTATAATACAAATATTGTCTTCTAGACAGTATTCAAACTCAAAATAAGTCATCATTTATTATCACACTATTTCACAGAATAGTGAGGACTACTAATGTAAACATCTGGACCTTCACTCCGTTCTCCCGGCTACGTTCTCATTTTCTGAAGAGAACAATGAAAGCAAAAGGGTGAGCTTAACTAGCCCAGTAAAAAATATTATAACTAAGATAAATGTAGAATAAGTTATCGTTAGCCTTCGAAAATGTTAAACTGATAGAATATAATAGACAACAAGTTTAACTGCAGTGGAACAAGCAATCCATTAGAAGAGTCAAGTAGAGCATGATATCTACTATCTTCTATGATTTAAAAAGTTTTTCATCAACTTTATCGCTGAGACTCAGCTTAATAAATAAACAACATCATCGAATCATCCCTGCACCACGGCCAAGGATATTCATGTAATCATCAATGGTCATGATTATACCGAATAATCCCTAGTTATAATCATACCAACAACTGTCCATCAATGCACTACAAGCCAATGAGGACTTTTACCACATCATTTATAACATTACGGGTCATGATTATACCGAATGATCCCTGGTCATAATCATACCAATCAACAGTCCATCTATGCACGTAAGCCAAAGATGACTTTCATCACAATATAAGCATGGGGATGATGACAATGATATAATAATTCAATTAAAAGAAAACAAAGGATAAGTTTTTAAAGATTTATAAATTAATTTATCCAGAATTCAATAATGTTTAAATTGTCAACATGATACTACTTTATGGAGTAAAATTCAAGAATAATATTGTATCAAAAATGATTTAGACCGAAAAGAAATTAATTTTTGTCATGAATAGTACTCTGGGTGAATAGTACCCGGGAGAATAGTATCCCGTGAATAGTACTTCGAGAATAGTACCTCGTGAATAGTACTTTATAAATAGTACTCATAAATAGTACTTCATGAATAGTACTTTATGAATAGTACTTTGTGAATAGTACCCGTGAATAGTACCGTATAAATAAATAGTACTCATGGACAATACTCCGACATGAAAAGCTTAAAATTTAACAAGAATGTGCAAAAAATATCCTTATGAAACTATACTAGATGAAGCGCAAATTTCAAGGATATTTTACTAATTTCACGGAGCATAGAAGCAATACTTTAACAAAATGAGGGTATAATCAGGAATACGAGATGAAATAATATTACTGAGATACTACAGAGTATGAAAGAAAATATTATTCCTTATGAATATTGAACAAAAATAATATCCCTTACAACTGTTAAACGAAAATAATATTCCAACGAATATTTAACGAAGATAATATTCCTATGAATATTTAACGAAGATAATATTCTTTATGAATATTGAACGAAAATAATATTCATACGTATACAAAAAATAATATCTCTTCAGAATATGAAATAAATAATACCCCTTATCTTAGAAGAAGACTGGATACTGGAATAGTGAAGTAGCAGACTACTCTTCTTCTTTGTCTCTATAGCTTCTCTCTCTATAATTGCTCTTATGAGTCTTAGTGAATTAGTGAGAATGAAAGAAGAATGAGCTTCTATTTATAGGAAAATATAGTTTCGATAATTGCACGTTTTGGGGCTCGAAATATTACAGTATAATACTTTCATCTTTTTCTTCATTTTTAATTTAGTCCTGCAAGTATTATCAAACTTGTACCACCTCCCCTAATAGTATATCATGTGAATCAATAGTAAAATCATGTGACTCAATAGATCTATACATGTGAAAAAAATAGTTACAGTATAGTACCTTCATTTATACCTCTATTTTTAATTTAGTCATGCAAGTATTATAAATCTTGCATCACCTCCCCTAATAATACATGTATGTGAATCAATAGTACACACATGCGAACACATAGTTATAAACATATGAATTAATAGCAATTAATTACTCATTTATCCGATTAATTACCCGATTGGTCAATATAACTTCCAAACATCAATTATTATCAAAATAAATGTCGATTTTCACTAACACTAATAATCTCAACACAATGGAACTATCAATTTTGTCTTTAATCAACACGAACTTATTCATCATTAATATTATAACTCACAATATTTAACAACCAGATCGTTCCCAAGAAAGAGGGGGCTTTCCAATAAGGATTTCTCCTTATTGGCGCGCAATTAGGTGAACAAATCTCTCCTTGACAGAACATCTAGACATTGTCAATATTGCAAATAATAATATAAATAACTTTGTCGTCTGAATTATTGATTTAATAATATAAAATATTATGCAGATGATACTGTAACAATAATTGAATCAATAATATGAGAGATATGATGTAGCAATTATCGTAGTAATAATTGAGTATAAGCGAAAGTGACTTTCACGTAAGCATCAATAATCAATACCGTGTGCTCTTTCTTGCAACCATGCAGATATTCATTGTATTTTTACTATCGGGTAGTTCAACGGTTTAACAAGTAACACTTTTCGCCATTATTTTTATAAAAGATATTTCTGTCATTTTCTAACTACGACAATACTTACATTGTGGGGTCCACCAATAATTGTCTTTGTCAATGCATTTAATATTTCTCGCTAAAAGCGAATATTCTCCGACCAATCGAATATTTTATAACAACTTGCTTACTTTGAAAAATTTTCAAATATCACCCTTAACCTTAACCTTTTATCAATTTAACCACTTACTAAATAGAATAATAATTATAAGAAAATTGAATACTTTCATTTCATAAAATTTGGAGTCTTACAATCTCCCCTCCTTATGAAATTTTGCCCTCAAAATTTATGTACGTACCTGGTATGACGAAGAGGTGATGATGCCTTGACTTCATTTCAGATTCTATCTCTTGATGCATAACCTTTGAGTGTTGAATATGATTCTTCTTATTCAAGATTTTAACACGTATCTCCTCATACGTTAAATCTTCTGCTATCTCGTCTAGTTCTAATTCAATAATGTGGTTCGGGTCATCCACATATTTACATAATATCGATACGTGGAAAACGTTCTGAACACGCGACATACTTGGTGGTAAGGCGAGTCTATAGGCCACAATTCCTATTAGATCGAGGATTTCAAATGGGCCAATTAAATCGAGGGTTGAGATTTCCTCTCTTCATCGACTCTTGTTTCTAGAATAACGCCCTCTTGAACCTTCTTCTTTGTATTCATCAGCTCTGGGTCTGAAGCTTGAGCGGCTTTCTCTTTATCGATTAAAGTCGGTTCTACTCATATATTTGTTATCACCACATGGGTCCCTAGATTTTTTAACTCTATCTTCATCATTTGTAAGTTATACGAAATGGGTTTTTGTGTTAAAACATCGCACTCGTAAATGCATACGATCTTCTACTCAACGAGTCAGCTACCACGTTCGCTCTTCCACGATGATATTGAATGGAATAGTCATAACCTTCAACAGCTCGAGCCAACGTCTTTGGCGCATGTTACGTTCGTTTTAAGTGAAGAAATATTTGAGGGTTTTAGAAATGGGTTTTGTACTGGGGTCAATACAAAATTCGATTTCACGCTCTGGGGTAGGCCAGGAAGTTCTTCGGGAATACGTCAGGAAATTTATTAACGATAAAAATATCATTCAAAACTGTGACTCTCATCCAAGACTTAGATAGCATGTCACATTGATACCTATCAACTTGCCATCGTTATTCACGGCGTCCCCTATGAAAAGTTTGTCTTCGGTGCATTCCACACAAGGAAGTCAGCAGCGAAAGGTTTGGGGCTCTTTACTTATGGCTTGATATGACAGTGATTAACTTTAGTGGTTTGGTTGCTTGAATTCACATAACTGGTTGGTTAGGAATATGAAGGCTAACAACCTTACGAAAAGACTCAATTTTATCATGATGAATAGTTAACCAATTGATTCCTAAAATCACCTCAAAGGCAAGTATTTTCAAAGAGATAAGATCGACAGGTAACGTGAAAGTGTCGATTTGAATCAAACAAGATTTATAAATAGTGGGTGTAACGAAGGTTTCTCCTAATGGATTTTTAACAGATAAGTTAAAGTCTAACTTCTCTGGAGTTAAATTTAAACGTTGACCGCATGTAGGTGAAATAAACGAATGGGTAGAACCGTTATCGAATAAGGTATAGACTTCGCAAGAGTTTATGATTAACTTACCCGTGATAACTTCGTTCGGGTTCCTCGACAAACATTCACACTTAAACTACCGGCTTTGACTTGTCTGGGACATCCTTTGGCGTCACTATCCTAGTTGGACTTGACTTCACTACACGACAAAATCGAGCTAGGCGACCTTCTTTTTCACAATTGAAACACGCTTTAGACTACTGCGTACAGTTTGGACTGATGTGTCCATCCCCTCCGCATTTGTAACATACGACCGGCGGTCGTTCTCGTTACTTAACAACAGGTGCTGATGTTGACGTTTTTCCATCATTATTGAATCTCCTCTTCTTGAAACTTCCACTTCTATTATCTTGGCCATGATTACCACCGAAGTGGTTACCATTCTTGGCATGATAATTTCCCCCACGATGGTTATCATTATTAGATGATGAATTGCATTTGTGATATGATTATTATCGTGTTGTTGGTCGTTGCCTTTTGGTTGTGCTGACTCATTATCGCGCTCCAATAACTGAGCCCTATTCACAACATCTGAATATAAACAAAGTTTGTGAGAAATGAGATATTGACATATTTCGAGTTTCAAACTTCTTAGAAACATTCGCGTTATTCGCTCCTCATTATCGACCAAACGGGATGCAAACCGGGATAACTCGGCAAACATAGCCTTTTACTGCCACACGATCATATTGTTTTTGTGACGCCCCAAAAATAGGTATACATCACCCATTCTGAGTCGCTAACACTACTAGAAATTTGACCTATAGCGACCACCTATAGCGACGGTCGGGACGGAACCGTCGCAATAAGATACTTATAGCGACGGTCACAGGCTGGCCGTCGGTATATGCCTTTGAAGATAGTCTATACCGAGGGTCTTACTCTGGCCGTCGAGCATTTTTGGGACTAAATACTGAGGGTAACGAGCCTTAGATAATGGCAATCAGTTGGGCGCTCAGAAATCCCTCCCAAATTTCCCCCAAATCAGTACCAACATTTTCCCCCCGAATCAAATTTTTAGAGAAAATTCCAAAAATCAGCTCTAAATCACCCTTTCTCTCCTCTCTTCCTCATTTGTTTATAGTCAAATCTGCAGCCCTCTCTTTCCTCTCTCATCCTTTCTATCTCCTTTCTCAGTCGATCGTTCTCATCTGGTCACCTTCTCAGACGATCGTTTCCTTCCTGTCAAATTGGCCCTCCGGTCGATTCTTCTCATTTGGTCGTGTGTGCGCCGCCGACAAATGGTCCTCCGGTAGTGAATCGTACGGCTGGAGGTGATTCCCTATTTCCCTCTATTTTTCTCACTCATTACGCGACTATATTGACTGTACATGGAAGCCAAAGATATGGATTTGTTGTTTAGGTTAATTGCTAATTTGTCTGTATTGCTAATTGCTAATTCTCTGTTTTATCTTTTTGGTTTCTACATATATATTATTCACGATTTCTAGATCTCAAAGAAAAATTAAATGGGTTTATGTTTTTCTTTTTTACATTTTACTGCACTTCAAACGGATTTATATATTGAAGATAATGGAGCCCTTTTTGATTTCAACATGGTAATTTTACCTCTAAAGCTAGGAAAATGGGGTTTCTTCTGTTTTATATGACTGGATAGTTGAAATTGGGATATGTTAATATGCACTCTCTCTACGTGTGAGTATATTAGTAAATTAGTTATACATTCTTCTTGTTTTTCTTGATGCTGAAATGTGTTTCTGTTTCAATTTCTGTTGAAACTTGGGCTCTGTTTCTCTTTTTTGGGTGATTGCTGGTGTAGTTATTTCTCCATTTTTGTGTTATTTCATATGCTTTTTTTTAATACTTGAAATGTTATTTTTAGCTTTAAGTATTAGACTGCATTTTTGGTAATTTGAAGGATAGTAGCTCCAATAATCCTTTCTCTTTTTTGTATGTTGAATCCAATGTGGTTAACTGATTTGATCAAGACTTATAGAATTTTCAGGATTTCTTTGAAATATATATTACTGTTCATTCTAATTTCTATGTCAATTGCCGACTTGTCACGGTTTATTTCTATTTCTTTTTATGTCTGATGTTTTAACAATTTGAGCAAATAAATTGTTTCATCTAAAATTTATAAAATTTTTAAGAAATTTTTTGGTTCAGAAAGTGGCAAATTTCCCTAGGAAATATTTGGTGAGTTGCTGTCTTCTTTTGTTTCAGTAATGCAAGTGATGCTCTTGATAAGTTGAGATTCTTAAGTGTTACTGAGCCTTCTTTACTTGGAGATGCTGGTGAGCTAGAAATCCGTATTAAAACTGATCCAGACAACGGGACCGTCACTATTACGTAAGCTAACTTGTTGGCTTTGCTACATACTTCTTTGATAGATGCAAGTGGTTGTGTTAATTGGCTTTCTATTGTTCGCAGAGACACTGGTATAGGAATGACCAAAGAGGAGCTCATTGACTGTCTGGGAACTATTGCTCAGAGTGGTACTTCAAAATTCTTGAATGCTCTTAAGGTACTCTATTGTTGAGGAGACTTTAATTAGTTGATTAATGGCATTGAAATAACTTTAAGACCCATTCCTTGTTATAGGAAAACAAGGATCTTGGAGCAGACAATGCTTTAATCGGTCAATTTGGTGTTGGGTTTTATTCTGCGTTTTTGGTTGCTGAAAAGGTGAAATCATAGCCTTCCAGTATAAGTTATGGTTAATTGAGAAGTAAAATATGGTTTTCCTCAGTTGAGTACTAATTGCAAGTACTTTAATATCTCATTGATTAGGTAGTAGTCTCCACAAAGAGCCCAAGATCAGATAAGCAATACATTTGGGAAGCAGCAGCTGAAAGTAGCTCTTATGTAATTAGGGAAGAAAATGATCCTGAAAAGATCCTACGCCGTGGAACACAAATTACACTTTATTTGAAGGTACTGTATTTTTGTTTGCCTTGTGAGTCTTTCTTTTCTTTTTTCAATTGGAAATACAGCCGAGTCAACAATAACTGTGTAGGTATAGGACATATCAACACCATGGTGTTTGAGGTTAAGTACAATGTGGAAGCTGTAATTAATACTAATTTATTTAACTAGGAAGCAATAAATTTGAGAAGTACCTTTCTTTCTTTAAAAGCAATATGGAGCTTTGAGAGACTGAAATTCCTTAGCTTTATCTAAGTGGGAGTTTTTGGAACCGTTTCATATTTTCTTTTCCTGAAGACCGATAACAACTAACACTGACACTGTCTTCTTGCAGCCTGATGACAAGTATGAATTCTCAGAGCCTACTAGGATCCAGAATTTTGTGAAGAACTATTCACAGTTTGTTTCCTTTCCCATCTACACATGGCAAGAAAAATCGAGGACTGTTGAGGTGAGGGTTCTTCTGTTGTCATAAACACAAACATTTGCATTCAATTTGTCAGTTATGTGCGCGTGCATGGTGCATGCATTGCCTATCTTAAGTTACATAGAAACTTATATTGCATCTTAGTTATATTATGTTTGTAGAGCTGCTTTGTATTTGAGCAATGCTGGTTTAAATTTCTTATGTTTATTGGCTTATATTGGTAAAATCTTGCCAGTTGTGCTCTCTGCTTTAGTGCTCTATTTTGAAAAATTGATTGTAAATGTGTTAGGATGGCAATTTGAACTTTTCCCTTTCTTTGCTCAGATACTAGAGTTGAGCCTTGCTTGTTTGTTGCTCTTGAAAATTATTGCAGGTAGAAGAGGAGGAAGAACCAAAAGAGGGTGAGGAAGCAAAACCAGAGGTAATAATGGATTCCTATGTTACTTGAATTTTGTATTCTCATTTTAAATGGCATTCAATTACTTGAATTATCAACTTCTGGATCTTATTTCGAGGTCTGTTTTTCCACCTAAATATTTGACAAAGTCTACATATTTTATGTAAAATTCACAAGCATCTCAATTGCTCATGGCTTTCTTGGATTCTTCTGATTATATGTTCACTCATTGTGATAAATGAAAACCAGGTATTTGCTCAACTAACTGATCTGTTCAAACAAATGCAAGGTGGATATGCCACAACAGATGTAACTATTTCACTTCATAGTACATTCCCGTTACTTCGTGCTCATATAATATTTGCTAGATCTCCTTTTGGTTCTAACTTTCTCTTGTTGTTTGCAGAAGTAGCTTGGAAGTTAGGGTATGATGACTTGGATGCAGTGACTGTGGAAGTTGATGGAAGAGGCTGCAAGACCATTTTAGCTTATAAGGGTCTCCTTCAAACTGTTCCTTCTGAAGTGTTTAACAAAGGGAAGGCTATAGCTGAGGCATACTTGACCCCAGAAGAAACCGTCCCACCTGAGAACTTGGATCCAGATCTGAAGCAGTTGGAATCGATATTATGAGCTCACGAGCAACTTTCTTCCCCAGTCCTGCTGCAGCTGGTCTTCTGTACTATGTAAAGTTTTATTGGTTATGGAAATTATAAACATTTCTCATAATCTAAAATGTTGTAAACTATGTAAATGTTGTAACATTTCTGAATTCTAAATTATTTCAATTTACTCTTGTTTGTGATGCTTGTAATGTTGTAATGTGAATGATTTTAAATGATGTATATAATATTTTTTATATTTTATTTTATATTGTATTTGTGTTTATTGAATAAATGTGCATTATTAATTTTTTTTTAAATATGAAAAGGCTATAGCGGCGGTCATCGAATCGTAGCTATATAGTGTTCTATAAAACACATCCCTATAGCGACGGTCACCGAGCGTCGCTATAGACATCTATAGCTACGGTCATGACCGTAGCAATAACTCTCAGTGACCGTTAGTAAAGAGCAAATACACGATTTTGTCATGACCTATAGCTAGAATTTGTGGCCATCGTCGCTATATAGGCCAAAAGACCGTCGCTATAGGCTTTACCGACGAGTTCTATAGCGACGGTCGGCGACCGTCGCTAAAACTTTTACCGATGGTCTTTTGGCCTATAGCGATGGTCGGCGACCGTCGCTATAGGCTGATTTTCTAGTAGTGTAACTACATGGTACATAAACAACTATAACTTTATTATTACAATTGTCGTGCAAAATACGACAACACATAAACTGTGCGTTTAAATACAAATATTGTCTTCTAGACAATATTCACACTCAAATAAGTCCTCATTACAATTATTGATATATTATTTTACAAAAATAGTGAGGACTACTAAAACAACTTTCTAGAACAATCATTCAATACCCCAACTAGTACTCGCCACATTCTCGCTTCCTGAGAAGAAAAATGGAACAAAAAGGAAAAGGGTGAGCTTAATTAGCGTAGTAAAGAACATTATGGCTAAGATAATATAGAACAAATTATCGTTAGTCCTCAACAGGGAAAAATCTGATAGAATATAACAGACAACAAGTTTCAGATCAATATTCGCAGCAGAAATAACAATTCATTAGAAGAGTTAAGTAGAGAATGAAATCTACTAACATCTATGAATTTAAAAGTCCATCATTAATATTTTATCCCTGTAACATAAATCAATATTCATCTTGAATCAAATATTCATCTTTGCACTACAGGCCATAAATATTCATCAGTTGGTCATGTTCATCTCAACACCTGTTCATCTTTGCACTATGGGCCAAAGATATTCATCAGAAAATTATTCATCTTTGCACTACAGGCCAAAGATATTCAGTTATATCATCATTTAGGATTGAGGATGATGAAAAATATTTTAAAGAAAATGAATCCAGTGAAACTAAAGAATAAATATTAAGGATTTGTACTTTGATTTATCTATGTTCAAAAACACCCCATAATATAATATGGTTGTAAAATTCCAAATTTTACGAATAAAGATTTAAATTTCTCGAATTTTTTTTTTGAATATTATGGTGTGGATTTAATATAATGTTATATTTGTGGGTAATATTTATAAATTTTACAAAGTATGCAAGTTGTTATATTATATTCGATTGGTCGGGAAATATTCTTTGTGTCGGGAAATATTCATACGACGGCACAATTATTGGTGGACCCCTGGCGGAATTATTATCGGATTGAGAAAAGCGACAAAAATATTTTTTATGAAAATAACGTCGGAAGTTTTATCGTTAATACATTTGAAACACTTTCGGTGTTAAAAGTATAATAATGGCGTGGTTGCATAGTATACCGGTATTGATTATTGATGCTGCTACGTGATACGTCACATTAGTTTGGTTTTATTGATATTATTAATGTAATAAAACAGAAAAACTTTTATATAAAAGCAGAATACTTTTATAAAGTTATTCTATAAATAGAATATATTATATTCTATTATGCATAGTAAATTTTTTTATATAAAATGTAATATTTTTATAAAGTTATTCTATAAATAGAATATATTTTATTTTATTATGCATAATGTTGCATAGTGCCTGCATAGTGTTTTGCATAGTAAAATCTTTTTATATAAAATAGAATAATTTTATAAAGTTATTCGTTTTATTAGATTATAAATAGAATATATTATATTTTATTTAAAAGATTTTGGTTTAAATCTGGACCGTCTGATTAAAAGTAAATCAATCTGGACCGTTCATGAATTAGTTACTATGATATCCATTCTTCTATAAATAGAAGCTCATTCCTTCATTATTTCTTACGAATCCATTAAAACTCTAGAGAGAGAAACTATAGAGAGAATTCTACTTCTATAATCTTGAGCGTATTTCTTTGGAGTTTAAGAAAGCTTTGAGCGTAGTGCATAGTGCTCCGGTTGAATAGTACTCAGGTGAATAGTATCTCATGAATAGTACTTCAGGAATAGTACCTCGTGAATAGTATTTTGTGAATAGTACTCGTGAATAGTACTTCGTGAATAGTACTTTATGAATAGTACTTTTGTGAATAGTACCGTATAAATGAATAGTACTCATGGGACGATTTCTAAGCATGAAAAGCTTAAAATTTAACAAGAATGTGCAGAAAATATCCTTGTGAAACGATACTAGATGAAGCGCAAATTTTAAAGATATTCTTCTAATTTCACGGAGCATAGAAGCGATAATTTAACAAAATGAGGGTATAATCAGGAATACGAGACGAAATAATATTACTCAGATACTACAGAGTATGAAAGAAAATATTATTCCTTATAAATACTGAACAAAAATAATATCCCTTACAACTGTTAAACGAAAATAATATTCCAACGAATATTTAACGAAGATAATATTCCTACGAATATTGAACGAAGATAATATTCTTTATGAATATTGAACGAAAATAATATTCATACGAATACGAAAAAATAATATCTCTTCAGAATATGAAATAAATAATACCCCTTACCTCAGAAGAAGACTGAATATTGGAATAGTGAAGTAGCAGACTACTCTTCTTCTTTCTCTCTATAGATTCTCTCTCTATAATTGCTCTTGTGAGTCTTAGTGAATTGGTGAGAATGAAAGAAGAATGAGCTTCTATTTTAAGGCTGTAAACGAGCTAACACAGTTCGAGCTTGATTTGGGCTCGACTCGAAAAAATAAGAGCGAGACTCGGATTCGTTAATAATATGATCCAAATCTGAGCATTAAAAATATTTTGAATAAAAATATGAGTAGAATCTGAGCAAGGTTATACTCGACTCGTTTAAGATTCAAACAACTCGAATTCTTGATTGTGATTCGATACATACTCGGTTATTACATATTTGATTAGATGTTCGATACATTCTCTTATAATATATACAAATTTAAATCTAATTAGGGTAATTAGTTATTATTTTATTTTGTTTTTAATTTTAATTGTGATTTTATATTTGTAAAGTATAATAATAAATATATTTTCTCATTTTTAAGTAAAATAACAAATTCGATTTATAATTATATCTATTATAAAACTAGTTATTATGTGGAGACTCGAATTCGAGCTTGAATTTGAAGTTCGCGAGTAGTTTGAATAAATATTCGAGTCGAGTCGAGTCGGATTGAATTCGAGTAGTAAATATTCGAGTCGAGTCGAATCTGAGTAGGATTTTTCAAATAAAATTCGAATTCGAGCCAAATTCGAGTACGAATTTATCATTTCGAGTCGAATTCGAGTAGCTCTCTGTTCGCTCTGGTTCGACTCGTTTACCCCCTTATTCTATTTATAGGAAAATATAGTTTCGATAATTGTATATTTTGGGGCTCAAAATATTACAGTATAATACCTTCATCTTTTTTTTCATTTTTAATTTAGTCCTGCAAGTATTATCCAACTTGCACCACCTCCCCTAATAGTATATCATGTGAATCAATAGTATAATCATGTGACTCAATAGTTCTATACATGTGAAAAAAATAGTTACAGTATAGTACCTTCATCTATACCTCTATTTTTAATTTAGTCATGCAAGTATTATAAATCTTGCACCACCTCCCCTATTAGTACATGCATGTGAATCAATAGTACACACATGTGAACACATAATTATAAGCATGTGAATTAATAGCAATTAATTGCTCATTTATCCGATTAATTACCCGATTGGTCAATATAACTTCCAGACATCAATTATTATCAAAATAAATGTCCATTTCCACTAACACTAATAATCCCAACACAATCGAACTATCAATTTCATCTTTAATCAACACGAACTTATTCATCATTAATATTATAACTCATAATATTTAACAACTAGGTCGTTCCCAGGAAAGAAGGGGCTTTCTGATAAGGATTTCTCCTTATTAATATTGGCGCACAATTAGGTGACCAAACCTCTCCTTGACAGAACTTCTAGACATTATTAATATTGCAAATAATAATATAAATAACTTTGTCGTCACAATTATTGATTTAATAATATAAAATATTATACAGATGATACTGTGACAATAATTGAATTAATAATATGAGAGATATGATGCAGCAATTATTGTAGTAATAATTGAGTATAACTGAGTGACTTCTCATGTAAGCATCAATAATCAATACCGTGTGCTACTATGCAACCACGCATATTACTATACTTTTACTACCGGGTAGTTTAACAGTAATACTTTCGCCATTATTTTTATAAAAAGATAATTATGTCATTTTCTAACTACGACAATACTTCCGTTGTGGGGTCCACCAATGATTGTGTCGTCGTACGAATATTTTCTGCTAAAATAAATATTCCCCGACCAATCAAATATTTTATAACAACTTGCTTACTTTGCAAAATTTTTAAATATCACCCTTAACCTTAACCTTTTATCAATTTAACCATTTACTAAATAGAATAATAATTATAAGAAAATTGAATACTTTTATTTCATAAATTTTGGAGTCTTACACTATAGGCCACAGTTCCTACTCGATCGAGAATTTCAAATGGGCCAATGAATTGAGGATTGAGCTTTTCTCTCTTTCCAAATCTCGTAACTCCCTTCTATGGAGCAACACCTAACTACACATGTTCTCCAACATTGAATTCCACGTCTTTTTGATGAAGATCAACATAACTCTTTTGTCGATCTTGTGAGGTTTTTATACGTTGCCGGATCATTTGAATCTTTTCCGTTGTCATGCATACCAATTCAGGTCCCAACAACGTTGCTTTACCCACCTCATCCCAACATACTGGAGAATGACACTTGCGTCCATACAACGCCTCTAATGGAGTCATGCCGATACTTGCTTGGTAGCTATTGTTGTAGGAGAATTCCACTAATTTCAAGAACTTGTCCCAACTTCCTTTGAAGTCAAGGACACAAAGTCTTAATAAATCTTCAAGAGTTTGAATAGTCTTCTCCGACTGCCCATCCGTTTCAGGATGATATGCCAAACTAAATCGTAAATTCGTGCCCATAGCTTTTTGCAAACTAACCCAAAATTGTGAGGTGAATCTTGGGTCTCGATCAGAAACTATGGATACTGGCATACCATACAGTCTTATAATCTCATTTATATATATACGAGCAAGACGTTCAAGTGTATAAGTTTCTCGTATAGATAAGAAATGAGCAGACTTGGTCAATCTATCAACAATAACCCAAATTGCATCTATGCCTTGAGAAACCTTGGGAATACCAGTAACAAAATCCATGGTAATGTGCTCCCACTTCCATTCTGGAATTTCAAGTGGTTGAAATGAACCTTTTGGCACTTAATGCTCCGCCTTGACTCGTTGACAAGTTAAACACCTTGAGATAAACTCCGCTATCTCTCTCTTTATATTGTTCCACCAAAATGTATGTCGAAGATCACGATATATTTTGGTACTCCCAAGATGGATTGCAAACGGTGTGTTGTGCGCCTCCATCATGATTTTATACTTTAAATCAGGGTCGTTCGGAACATAAAGTCTGGAGTTGACTCTAAGTATTCCTCCTTCATAAATTCTTGCTTCCGGGATAACACCTTCTTGCACTTTCTTCTTCATACGCATCAGCTCCAGGTCTGTAGCTTTAGCAGCTTTAACTTTATCGATTAAAGTCGGTTCCACTCGTATATTTGCCATCATCACGTGGGTCCTTGGAATCCTTAACTCTATCTCCATCCTTTGCAAGTCATACAAAATTGTCCTTTGCGTTGACAATATCGCACTCGTACCTGCATATGATCTTCTACTCAATGCGTCAGCTACCACGTTCGCTTTTCCAGGATGGTATTGAATGATATGATTGTAATCTTTCAACAGCTCGAGCCAACGTCGTTTTCGCATGTTGAGTTCCTTTTGGGTGAAGAAATATTTGAGGCTTTTATGATCTGTATAGATCTCCACTTTTTCCCCATACAAGTAAGCCTCAAAATTTTTAGCGCAAAAACGACTGATGCCAACTCTAGATCATGAGTAGGATAATTCCTCTCATATTCTTTAAGTTGTTGTGAGGCATAGGCTACCCATGTTGCATGAGAACACATCCTAAACCTTTACCTGAAGCATCACTGTAGATGACAACCTCCGAACCAGATGGTATTGTCAGAACAGGTGCTGAAATGAGTCTTCTTTTGAGTTCTTGGAAACTCTTCTCATATTCCTCGCTTCAATCGAATTTTATATCTTTTTGAGTCAGCTAAGTTAATGGAGTAGCGATTTGAGAAAATCATTCCATGAATCTCCAATAATAACCAGCTAAGCCGAGAAAGCTACATACTTCGATCACTTACTTAGGTTGCTCCCAGCTTTGAATTGCTTCAATCTTTGTTGGATCAATAGATATTCTATGATTTGATATCACGTGCCCAAGGAATGCAACTTCCTCAAGCCAGAACTCGCATTTTTTCAACTTGGCATATAGCTTATTTTCATGAAGCTTTTGGAGTATCGGCCTCAGGTGTTGCTTATAATCTTCACGACTTTTGGAGTAAATGAGGATGTCATCAATAAAGACAACCAAAAAATAATCCAAATATTCCTTGAATACTCAGTTCATTATATCCATGAAGGCAGCAGGAGCATTAGTCAATCCAAAAGACATGACTAAGAATTCGTAATACCCATACCGAGTTCTAAAAGCAGTCTTTAGAATGTCATCAGTTTTAATCTTTAACTGATGATATCCGGAACAAAGATCGATCTTTGAAAAGAATTTGGCACCTTGCAACTGGTCAAACAGGTCATCAATGCGAGGCAACAGGTACCTATTTTTGATGGTGACATGATTCAACTCGCGATGATCAATACAAAGTCGCATACTCCCATCTTTCTTCTTTATGGATAGAACAGGAGCACCTCAAGGAGACGTACTCGGACGAATGAAATCGATGTCTAACAATTCCTGCAGTTGGGTCTTTAACTCCTGAAGTTTAATAAGAGCCATTTGATATGGGGCTTTGGAAACGGGTTTCGTATCGGGTTCAAGATCGATTCAAAATTCGATTTCATGCTCTGGGGGTAGGCCAGGAAGTTCTTCAGGGAATACGTCAGGAAATTTATTAACAATAGAAATATCATTCAAATCGGCGTATTTTGTTTAAATCATGGCATGGGCTAAGAAAGCTTGACATCCATTTTTTAATAAACGAATAGCTTTATGGCTTGATATGACAGTGAATGACTTTAGTGGTTTGGTTGCTTGAATTCGCATAATAAGTCGGTTAGGAATATGAAAACTAATAACCTTACGAAAATAATCAATTTTAGCATGATGAGTAGTTAACCAATCAATTCCTAAAATCACATCAAATGCAAGTATTTTCAAAGAGATAAGGTCGACAGGTAATGTGCGGGTGCCGATTTGAATCAAACAAGATTTATAAACAGTGGATGTAATGAAGGTTTCTCCCAACGGAGTTTCAACAGAATAGTCAAAGTTTAATTTCTCTGGAGTCAAATTTAAATATTGAGCGCAAGTAGGAGAAATAAAAGAATGGGTAGAACCGGTATCAAATAAAGTATAGACTTCGCTAAAGTTTATGATTAACTTACCCGTGATGACCTCGTTCGGGTTCCTTGCTTTCTGGGAGGTCACGATAAACACTCTCTCTTGAACTACTAGTTTTGACTTCTCTGGGATGACCTTTGGTTCCTCCATCTCAGCTAGACTTGGCTTCATTGCATGACAAAATCGAGCTAGGTGACCTTCTCTTCCACAATTGTAACACGTTTTGGATTGCTGTATGCAATTTGGACTGATGTGTCCCTCCCCTACGCATTTGAAGCATATGATAGGTGGTCGTTCTCCTTCCTTAACAACGAGTGTTGGTGCTGACGTCTTTCCATTATTGTTGAATCTCCTTTTCTTAAAATGTCCACTTTTATTATCTTATCCATGATTACCACCAAAGTGGTTACCATTTCTGGCATGTTGATTTTCTTCACGTTTGTTGTCACCACTTCGATGACTGCTACCACTGGTACTATCATTTTGTCGGCTGCTCTCTCTTGGTTGGGTTGACTCATTATCGCGCTCCAATAATTGATCCCTATTCACAATATCTGAATTCAAGCAAAGTTTGTGAGAAATGAGGCATTGATGTATCTCAGGTTTCAAACATCTTAAAAACATCCGCGTCATTCTCTCCTCATTATCAACCAAATGGGATGCAAATCGCGATAACTCATCAAACTTAGACTCGTACTGCAACACGGTCATATTATTTTGCTCCAACTTGATGAATTTTACCTCCTTCATGTGACGAATACTTTCAGGAAAGTACTTGTCGTTGAATAATTCTTGGAACTTCTCCTAAGACATCTTCAGTGCGGTAGGCTGGGTGCATTTTACAGATTCCCACCAATGATCTGCCTCTCCTCGTAACATGAAGGTTGGGACGCCCCAAAAATAGGTATACATCACCCATTCTGAGTCGTCAATTACATGGTACAAAATTCAAATACAAACTTAACTTATACAACTATTAAGTGTCGTGCAGAATACGACAAAACATAAGCTTTGAGTTTTAATACAAATATTGTCTTCTAGACAGTATTCAAACTCAAATGGAGTCCTCATTATATTTATTATCACACTATTTCACAGAATAGTAAGGACTACTAAAACAACCATCTGGACTGTCAATCCATTCCCCGACTAGTCCCAACTATATTCTCATTTCCTGAAGCGAACAGTGAAAGAGAAGGGTGGGCTCAACTTGGCCAGTAAGAAATATTATGATTAAGATAATGCAGAATAAATTATCCTTAGCCTTCAACCATATAACAACTGATAGAATACAATAGACAACAAGTATTAGATTAACAACTGCAGCGGAATAAGCAATCCATTAAAAGAGTCAAGTAGAGCATAATATCTACTATCTTCTATTATTTAAAAAGTTTATCATCAATTTTATCGCTGAGACTCAGCTTAATAAATAATCCACATCACTGAATTATCCATGCACTACGGGCCAAGGATATTCATTAGTATCACGACCACGAATTATCCATGCACTACGGGCCAAGGATATTCGTGCTTTCATCAACAATCATGATCATGCCATAAAATAATTCATCTTTGCACCCTTGGCCGAAGAGAATCCATGGTCATGATCATACCAAAAATTGCCATCACTACACTTCGGTCAATGAAGACTTTTACCACATCATTTATAACATTACGGTCATGATTATACTGAATAATCTCCGGTCATAATCATACCAAGTCCATCTATGTACTATGGGCCAAAGATGACTTTCATAACAATATAAGCACGAGGATGATGACAATGATATAATAATTCAATCAAACGAGATCAATGATAAATATTAAAGACTTTAACAATTTAATGTATCCAGAATTCAATAATGTCCAAATTGTCAACATGATACTGCTTTGTGGAGTAAAATTCAAGAATAATGTTATATCAAAAATGATTTGGACCGAAAAGAAATCAATTTTTGTCATGAATAGTACTCCAGGTGAATAGTACCCGAGTGAATAGCACCCCGTGAATAATACTTCGGGAATAGTACCCCATGAATAGTAACCCGACATGAAAAGATAAAAAATTATCAAGAATGTTTAAAATAATATTTTTATAAAAAGATACTGGATGAAACACACATTTTGAGGATATTCTATTAATTTCATGGAGTATAGAAGCCAAAACTTTAACAAAATGAATGTAGAATTCAGAATCTGAAACGAAATAATATTACTTACATACTACAGAGTATGGAAGAAAATATTATTTCTTACGAATACTAAACAAAAATAATACCCCTTACGAATATTGAACGAATATAATATTCTTTATGAATATTAAACGAAGACAATATCTCTACGAATATTAAATGAAAATAATATTCCTTACGAATATTGAACGAAAATAAAATTTCTTACAAATACAAAAATAATATCGTAAGTGAATATGAAATAAATAATACCTCTTACCTCAAAAAGAGAGCAATTCCGACTGGTATAACGGATATATTCTTGAAGAAAACTTTCACTATTTTCTACACTCAAAGCTTCCTTAAACTCTAAAGAAATACGCTCAATATTATAGAAGAAGAATTCTCTGATTCTGGTGTGATTTTTAATTCTAACTGAGTTTCCTATTTATAGGAGAATGGAAAGGATACTATTTGAATTCATAGTACACAAAGGTTCACGGGCAGAATTCTGAATTCACGGATGAAACTTTTAAAATTTTGATTTTACTATGCAAATACTATGCAGACACTATACAAACACTATGCATAATAAAATATAATATATTCTATTTTTCATAAAAAAATAAAATTTATTATATATATATATATATATATATATATATACATACATACATTCCTGTGACATTCTGCTCCCCCCCAATTTTATTTTTCCACACGTGGGCCCCACATGTGGCCCCACCTTTATTATATTGAATAACTTTCTACCGATTATTTTGAAAAATGGGTAAGTGGGGATCCAAATAATAAGCAAAATTTACCACAAATACATCATTAAAATCCTATCAATATTTTTAACAATATTTATTCATCATTATTATAACTCGCAATATTAACAACCACATCGTTCCTAGGAAAGAGGGGGCTTTCCGATAAGGATTTCTCCCTATTGGTGCACAATTAAATAAACTAACCCCTTTCCTCGACAGAACTTTCTAAACATTGTTAATTATGCAAATAATAATATGAATAAATTTTCATCTCAATTATTGATTTAATAATATAAAATATTATAACAATAATTGAATCAAATAACGTGAGATACTATCACAAAGAATTCTTTGTAGCAATAATTGAGTATAAGCTGGTGACTTCTCACGTAAGCATCAATAATCAATCTTGTGTCTTCTACTATGAAACCACGCAGTATTCTTGTACTTTTACCACGGGTATTTCAACGATTAACGGTAAAACTTCCGCCGTTATTTTCATAAAAGATATTTACATCGTTTTCTAACTCAAGCGAAATTCCGTTAATAAAGGTCCACCAATGATTGTGCCGTCGTACAAATATTCCCTGATAAAATGAATATTCCCCGACCAATCGAATATTTTATAACAAATTACATACTTTGCAAAATTTGTAAATATTACCCACAACTATTATATCAAATCCACACCATAATATTCCAAAAAATATTTTGAGAAAATTAAATCTTTATTCATAAAATTTGGGGTCTTAAAACCTTCCCATCTTATTAAATTTTGTCCTTGAAATTGACGTACGTACCTGGTATGTCGAAGAGGTGAGGATACCTTGTGACGCCCCCAAAATTAGGTATTCATCACCTATCTTGAGTCGCCAAATATATGGTACATAATACAAATACAAACTTAATTATACAACTGTCGTGTAATATACGACATTACATAAACTGAGAGTTTTAACAATAACATTGTCATCTAGACAATATCCACTCTCAATGGAGTTCTCATTATATTTATTATCACACTGTTTCACAGAATAGTGAGGACTACTAATGCTATCATCTGGACTGTCACTCCGATCCTCGACTCGTCCCAGCTATATTCTCATTTCCTGAAGAGAACAGTGAAAGAAAGGGTGAGCTCAACTAGCCCAGTAAGAAATATTATGACTAAGATAATGCAGAATAAATTATAATTAGTCTCTAACAATGTTAAACTGATAAAATACAATAGACATCAAGTTTAACTGTAGCGGAACAAGCAATCCATTAAAAGAGTCAAGTAGAGAATAAAATCTACTATCTTTTATGATTTAAAAGGTTTTTCATCACTTTTATCATTTGGGACTCGATTTTAATAAATAATCCACATCATCGAATCACCCCGCAGACTACGGCCAAGGATATTCTTTAGTATCACGACCACAAATTATCCATGCACTACGGGCCAAGGACATTCGTGTATTCATCAATGGTCATGATCATGCCAACAACTGTCCATCAATACACTACGGGCCAATGAGGACTTTTATCACATCATTTATATCATTACGGTCATGATTACACCGAATAATCCCTGGTCATAATCATACCAAGTCCATCTATGCACTACAGGCCACAGATGACTTTCAAAAAAATATAAACTTGAGGATGATGACAATGATATAAGAATTCAATAAAACAAGTTCACGAATTAATTTATTTAGGAACTAATAACGTCCAAATTGTCAACATGATACTGCTTTGTAGAGAAAAATTCATGAATGCTCAGAAGAATATTTCCATGAAAAGACACTGGATGAAGCGCAAATATCAAGGATATTCTACTAATTTCATGGAGTATAGAAGTCAAAACTTTAACCAACCGAGTATAATAAAGAATAGAATAACAAAAGAAATCACCATGCATGCGTGCTTTAGATGTAGAAAAGTTATTCAACAGAATAATAATAACGGAACGGTCGGGTGAAATTCACATTCACAAGCGAGAATGTTCCAATGAGAATAATAAAGAGCGGAACGGATCCGGTGTAAAACACATGAATAGGATATTCCAGCAGAATAATAATAACGGAACCGGTCGGTGAAATTCACTGCAAGCGGGATGTTCCAATGAGAATAATAAAGACGGAACCAGATCCGGTGTAAAACACACAGATAGGATATTCCAACAGAATAATAAAGATAGAATAATAAAGACAGAACCAGGTCCGGTGTAAAACACACAGACAGAATATTCCAACAGAATAATAAAGAGAGAATAATAAAAAGGCGGAACCGGTCGGTGTAAAATACATGATGAGGATATTCCAATGCGAATAATAAAGAGCGGAACCAAGGTTGATTGTAAAACACACAGACAAGATATTCCAACAGAATAATAATAAAGAAGGAATAATAGAAGAATGTCACGAAGTATAGGGTAGCCCGCGTATACAGGTTATTCGAACAGAATAATAAGTAATGGAATAACATAAGTTCTCTTCATGAATACAAAAGAAATAATACCCCCTACCTTTGAAAGAAACTGGATAAAGGAGTAGTGAGGTAGCAGGCTTCTCTTCTTTTATAGATTTTTTTCTCTACAATTTCTCTCTATAATAATTGCTCTATAGCTTTTTTGAATTGATGAGAAATGAAGGAAGAATGAGCTTCTATTTATAAAAAAATATAGTTTCGATAATTGCACGTTTTGGGGCTCGAAAAATTATAGTACAATACCTCCAACTTTTTCTTCCTTTTTAATTTAGTCCTGCTAGTATTATCAATCTTGCACCAACTCCCCTAATAGTAAATAATGTGATTCATTAGTAAATCATATGAATCAATAGTTCTAGACATGTGAAAATACAAATTACAGTATAGTACCTCCATCTATACCTCTATTTTTAACTTAGTCATGTAAGTATTATGAATCTTGCACCAACTCCCCTAATAGTAGCAAGAATGTGAATCAATAGTACACATATGTGAACAAATAGTTATAATCATGTGAAATAATAGCAATCAATTGCTCATTTATCCGGTTAAATACCCGATTGGTCAATATAACCTCCAGACATCAATTATTATCGAAATAAATGTCAATTTTCACTAACACAAATAATTCCAGCACAATGAAACTATTTTTATCAAAAATATAAATTTTAAAATTTTGAAGTTTGACTTTTCCTAAAAAAGTCAACTATTGACCTTTTGACCAAATAGTGAATCCCGAAAAATTTTGTGTTTATAGACTAATTTTACTAATTTCGACGTTTCGGACTCAATTATCACGTCTGCGTCTCCAAAATCAACTCCGAACAATATTCATCATTAATATTATAACTCACAATATTTATCAACTAGGTCGTTCACAAGAAAGAGGGTGCTTTCCAATAAGGATTTCTCCCTATTGGCGCGCAATTAGGTGACCAAACCTCTCCTTGACAGAACTTCTAGACATTGTAAATATTGCAATTTATAATATGAATAACTTTATCATCTCAATTATTGATTTAATAAAATAACATTTTATGTAGATGATACTGTGACAATAATTGAATCAATAATATAATTGATATGATGCAGCAATTACTGTAGCAATAATTGAGTATAACTGAGTGACTTCTCACGTAAGCATCGATAATCAATACCATGTGCTACTACGTGAACCACAGCGTAGACTTGTACTTTTTACTACCGAGTAGTTCAACAAGATAATTATGATAAAATTTTTGCCATTATTTTCATAAAATATTTTTATCGTTTTCTCAATCCGGCAATAATTTTGCTATGGGTCCAAAGAATGATTGTCTTTGTAAATGTCACGGATATTTCTCGAGAAAAGAATATTTCTGACCAATCGAATATAATATGACAACTTGCATACTTTACAAAATTTATAAATATTACCCACAACTATAACATTATAACAAATTCATTCCATAATATTCAAAAATGATAATTATAGAAAAATCATCTTTATTCATAAAAGTTGGGGTCTTACAACCTCCCATTCTTATGAAATTTTGCCCTCGAAATTAGGGTACGTACCTGGCATGTCGAATATGTGAGGATATCTTGACTTCATCTCAGATTCTAGCTCCCAAGTCATTTCTTCCACGTCGTGGTTTTTCCACAAAACTTTAACTTGAGGTATAACCTTGGAGCGTAGAATATGATCCTTCTTATCCAAAATTTTAATAGGTAAATCTTCATACGTTAAATCTTCCTCTATCTCGTCCGGTTCTAATTCAATAATGTGGTTCGGGTCTTCCACATATTTATGTAACATAGATATGTGAAACACATTATGAACACGAGACATACTTGTCGGTAATGCGAGTCTATATGCCACAGTTCCTACTCGATCGAGGATTAAAAATGGGCCAATGAATCGAGGATTGAGCTTTCCTCTCTTTCTAAATATCATAACTCCTTTCCATGGAGCAACACGTAACAACACATGATCTCCAATATTGAATTCCACGTCCTTTCGATGAAGATCATCATAACTCTTTTGTCGATCTTGTGAGGTTTTTATACGTTGTCGGATCGTTTGAATCTTTTTTGTAGTCATACGCACCAAATCCGGTCCCAACAACGTTGCTTCACCCACCTCATCCCAACATACCAGAGAACGACACTTTCTTCCATACAACGCCTCGAATGGAGCCATGCCAATACTTGCTTGATAACTGTTATTGTAGGAAAACTCTACCAATGGTAAGAACTTGTCCCAACTTCCCTTGAAGTCAAGGACACAGAGTCTTAATAAATATTCAAGAGTTTGAATAGTCCTCTCATCGATTGTAAAATGCGTCGAGTCTGAGGATGATATGTCGAACTAAATCATAAATATGTGCCCATAGCTTTTTGCAAACTAACCTAAAATCTTGAAGTGAATCTTGGGTCTCGATCAGAAACTATGGATACTGGCATACCATGTAATCTTACAATCTCGTTTATATACATACTAGCAAGACGTTCAAGTGTATAAGTTTCTCGTATCGGTAAGAAATGAGAAGACTTGGTCAATCTATCAACAATGACCCAAATCGCATCTATGCCTCGAGAAACCTTGGGAAGACCAATAACGAAATCCATGGTAATGTGCTCCCACTTCCATTCTGGAATTTCAAGTGGTTGCAATGGACCTTTTGGCACTTGATGCTCCTCCTTGACTTGTTGACAAGTTAGACACCTTGAGATAAACCCCACTATCTCTCTCTTCATATTGCTCTACCAAAATGTATGTCGAAGATCACGATACATTTTGGTACTCCCAGGATGGATTGCAAATGGTGTGTTGTGCGCCTCCATCATGATTTTATACTTTAACTCAGGGTCGTTAGGAACACAAAGTCTGGAGTTGACTCGAAGTATTCCTTCTTCATCGATTCTTGCTTCTGGCATAGCACCTTCTTGCACTTTCTTTTTCATACGCATCAGCTCCAGGTCTGTAGTTTGAGCAGCTTTAACTTTATCGATTAAAGTCAATTTTACTCGTATATTCGCCATCATCACGTGGGTCCTCAGAGTTTTATCTCTATCTCCATCCTTTGTAAGTCATGCAAATGGGCCTGCGTTGACAATATCGCACTTTCGTGCCGCATATGATCTTCTACTTAATGCGTCGCCTACCACGTTCGCTTTTTAGGAATAGTCTTTGGATGGTATGATCATAATCTTTCAATGATTCAAAAGCCAACGTCTACGTCGCATGTTGAGTTCCTTTTGAGTGAAGAAATATTTGAGGCTTTTATGATCCGTAAAGATCTCCACTTTCTCCTCATACAAGTAATGCCTCCAAATCTTTAGTGCAAAAACGACTGCTGCTAACTCTAGATCATGAGTAGGATAATTCCTCTCAAATTCTTTTGAGTTATCGTGAGGCATAGGCTATGACTTTCCCATGTTGCATGAGAAACAACTAACCTAACCCTTTGCTCAAGCATCATCATGAGATGACAAATCCCTCCGATCCAGATGGTATTGTTAGAAAAGGTGCTGAAATGAGTCTCCTCTTGAGTTCTTGAAAACTTTTCTCACATTCTTCACTCCAACCGAATTTTTTATCTTTTCGAGTCAGCTGAGTTAATGGAGTAGCGATTCGAGAAAATCCTTTCACGAATCTCCGATAATAACCAGCTAAGCCGAGAAAGCTACGTACTTCGTGAAAGTAGTATGCACACAAGCCAATCATGTTTGATGATAAAGCATATACTTTGTAACAATCTTACTCATTTATTAATAAAAGGTATTAATTTATTAAATGCTTTTAAATTATCTATATGATGCTGTTTCATAATATGTGATAAACCCATAGTTTTAAACAATGATTTTAGAATAATGATGATGATCATTCTAATGAGATCTAAATTCTTAGAAAGCTTAAAACTAAAATAGTTCCCAATCGTTGGATTACTAAATTGGGGATTAGTGAATCCGGATAGATTGGTACATATGTTGCTTGCTCATTTGATGAGGATGATTGATCTCATGATCATTTGTGTGGAGACACTAAAGCAAGTATGTAGGTGCTTATTAGAGAATAAGTTCACTGAACGTGGCTCGCTAAGGAACACCTAATGGAGTTTTACTTTCTTGTCAATAGGAATTCTTGTAGTGATAGTAGTACAAGTGGTCCTTGGACTTGAGATCATCATAGTATCTTGTGTATGATGAGTTATACTTTTACTTATTCCTTAAGACCCTTAGGGTATATCAAAGGGTGTGCTTGGGTATAATAAGTTGTACATGGAGATAATGTATGATCAATAAAGAATCTACCACTTCTAGTAAAAGAAGAGAAATGTCCTATGTGATTCGATAAATGACAACCCAAGTAGTCCTTGGCGGCGAGAATGAAATTAGAAAGGAGTTTCTAATTTGCATTATTTGAGTTGTGCATTTAAGAGTCGAAATACATATAATTAAATAAAATAAGACTTGTGAAGAATTCCATGTCTTATATTTAATTGGGACATTGTATGGTGGAAGGATTGAATTATACAGTAAATATTTACTCAAATGTTCTTTTATGATTAATGTTGAAATCTGTATTATCACGGAAAGTCGTTGATCATTTGGGAGGCTTATCCCTATTGTAGAATAAATATTATTTATTTAAATAAATTATTAGTTTAATTTATTTATTTAAATAAGATTAGAATTGTTCTAATTGATTTATTCACAACCGATTTAATATGGAGAACCTAAAAGGGTCACACCATAAAAGAAGAATAATTATTAAAGAAGTTAATGGCATAATCGTAATAATAAGTTAAGTATATTTAATTTAATCTATGGTGATAGAATAAATAAAATAGCTTAATATTTATTATTTAATATTTTAGAAATATTAAATATAAATTAATAAGAGGAGTCTTATTATTATTATTACTATTATTATTATTTAATTCCTAAAGGAGTTTGAGAATTAATTAATAAAAGTACTCTCAAATATCCTAATAAGATTAGGAGGCAAATTAATTAAAAGAGTTTAATTAATTATCCCTAATAAGATTAGGGAGCTTAATTAATTAAAAAAATTTAATTAATTAAAATAAAAAACCCAATTCCTTAATTGTTAAGGAGGGTTGCCTACATCTATAAATAAGAGGAGTCTTATTATGGGTAAAAAGGTTGTTGACTTTTACAACATACGTTATTCCAATTGTTGGAGAGTACACCCCTTTTTCTATAGAGATAGAAAAACTAGGGTTTGAGCCAAATACTCATCTTCTTGTATTCTTCTTCTTCCTTGGTGGATCACCTCTCAGAGGTGAGACACTTGGGTGGCTAACGTTGATCAAAGGAAGGAACCAAACCCGGTGGATTCAAGTTGAACGCGAAAAGGATTGGAGGTGAACTTGTACTTGAGGAAGCTCGGATCTTCAAGGGTATGATTCTTATTCATATCTTTTCGTTTAATTAATAATTTTGCATAAAGGGTGATCCGGGTATATGGTTTGTAAAATTTTAAACTCTGATTGTTACAGGTTTCCGCTTATTTATGCAATTTGATTGCGTTTTTGAATATTACAAACCTAACAGTGGTACCAGAGCCAAACCATTATGCGAATTATTAATTGTTTTGATTTGATATGTATATTGATATGTGTTTAAAACAATTTAATTGGACATAATTTTGTTGTATAAAATTTATTAAAAAAATAAAAATAAAAATAAAAATGCACGGTAATCAATTCTGAAATCTTTTATACTGCGGACTGCTGAAAAGGATGTTTGATCCCACGTGGTTAAGTTTTTTTTTTTTTCCCTGGAGCAAGGTTACTTAATATATATGTATATATATTCTTAACTAAATAATCATGTTCCAGGTGTATTTCAAGGCTTAGTCTTCGGTAATCATTTGAATGCCATCACATGTTTATGATTAACGTGGGCAAGTTTTTTCGGTTGAATATATATTATATATATGGTATATATTAATATATTCTTAATTATTTTATAATTAAAATAAAAGTTTATTTTAATTTTAAAATAAAAGATTTATTTTAATCTTAAAATAAAAAGTTTATTTAATTTTAAAATTGGAATTTCATGCTAACTAATTAGAGTTGGAATTGGATTCCATGATAACTAATTGGAGTTGAAATTGGATTCTATTTTTCCTTAAATAAAGGAGTTTATTTAGATATGAAATAAGATTTCATATTATTCAAAATAAAAGAGTTTATTTGAGAATAGGAAAGAGAATCCGTATTTCCTTAAATAAAAGAGTTTATTTAGATATGAAATAAGATTTCATATTATTCAAAATAAAGGAGTTTATTTGTGAATAGGAAAGAGAATCCGTGTTTCCTTTAATAAAGAAGTTTATTTTATTTTTTTTTACATGGATTTGGATTCCATAATTAATTAAAATAAAGGAGTTTATTTTGATTAAAGATTTTGATTAAAATAAAATAGTTTATTTTATTCAAAATTGGATAAATTAAAATAAAATAGTTTTATTTTGATTTAAATTTGAATTAAAATAAAAGAGTTTATTTTGATTCAAAATTAGATTTTATACTAACTAAATTTGCCCATTAAATGATATCAATATATATATTAAATGTTTATTATTCATAAGATGAATGTTTTTTTATTGATGCATATGGTGATATGTATGATAATAAATGAGATTGATTATGGACTATTGACCAATGTGATTGAATTTTATTTTAGTTGGATGCATGAATGTATGAGTTTTATTAAATGGGGTCTGCGTACCTCGTCTTCTCTAATTTTTTCTTAATGTAAATTCTATCTTCCTCCTATGTACTTCCCCTTGACTGCTGATCAAGGTTTCTATTTATTTTAAATGATTTTGTAATAGGAATAGTTAGAATTAAATTTTAAAGAATTGGAGATCAAGGAGCGCTTGAAGACCCGTTTGTAATGAAGCTCGGGTTTAAATGTAATAGTTATATTTAAATATTAATTCTTGCACCCCTAGGTTTGACCTTTTGGTTCACATGGTGGCTCTAGTGAACCAAACTAGAATAAAAGTCCATAATCAATCCAGGTAGAATATAATATTCTATATGTGCATGCTTATATTATATATATATATATATATATATATATATATATATATATATATTATGCAAACATGCTTCGCATGTTCATTAATATGACGAGTATTTTATATATATATATATGTGTATGCGCGCTAAACAAGATGAGACAAATTAATAACAAACCCCTCAAATATTTTATATTAAGTTGTAACGTTCAAAGATATTTGGAATATCGAACGTCGCCTTCTAGCATGATAGAAACAATAGAGTATTGAATATTTAATATGAGTTTGTTGTGCACACACAAGGCGAGTATTAAATATTTAAGATGTTGTTTTTATTACATATGATGTTTATAAGGAATTGAACATTACTGCTTTGTTGTGCACACACAAGGGCTGTAGTTTTCTCTTCACTTATATGGAAATGTTGAGTTCGACTTAACTTAAATCATTTTAGTTGGATGTGCACACACTTGACCATTATGATTTAAGGGGCAAAATACAAGGAGTTACACAGTTGATGTAATTGACAAGAGTTGTCTACCTATTTATTTATATATAGTTTGTTGTGCACACACAAGGCTATATACATTTGAAATGGGATCCTTATTCTCACTAGCAAATCTTTAATTAGATTTTGCCGAACTATATAAGTGAGGGTAATATAGTTTGAAGAAAATAGTGGGAGATACCAATTTAAAACAAGACCTAAATTATTTTGGTAATTAATAAAACAATGTATGTTAAAATGTTGTTAATTACAGATTCATTTACAAAATTTTACAATGTCTAAAATTACTATCACTGCGTAGCATATTAGATGCTAAATTTAATCGGACCGAATTACTCGGATTAATTAAGGAAATTGAGAATAGTTCTCATGGCTGAAAAGCCATCTTATGTCCTTAATACGCCTATCCCTGCAATGATTGCAGACAATGCCTTTAAGGAAGATATTGCTACTTTTAGAAAGTGGCAAGATGATGCACAGTTGGCTCAATGCATCATACTCGCATCCATGAGTAACGAGCTTCAGCGTCAGCATGAAACTATGGATGCTCTTACTATATTCCTGCACATCAAGTAGTTGATGGTGAGGAAAGTAGGACTGATAGATATCAAATATCTAAGGAGCTCTTTCGATCTAGAATGACCAATGACACTACAGTACAGACACATGTCCTTAACATAATCAATTTGATTGATCAATTAGGAAAATAGGTTTTGTCATGGATGGAGAGTTGAGCTAAGATTTGATCTTGCACTCACTCCCGGACTCCTTTCATAATTGTTGTGAATTTTTCATATGGAAAGCCTAAAGATCAGCCTCGCTGATTTGCTAAACATGTTGAAAAATATTAAGAGTCACTTTCCAACCAAGAAAGACCAAGTCTTACTGGTAGGGGCCAAAGGATCTTCTTAAAAGAAGAACGATTCATAGAAGGTAAACAGAAAGGCGTAAACAAAGGATAATAAGAACAAAACTGATACGGATAGCAAAGGAGTTTGCTTCCATTGAAATAAGCCTGGACACTGGAAAGAAACTGCGAGAAGTATCTTGCAAAGGCTAACCAAAGAAGCTTAGTGATGTTTTGGTTACAAATACAAATTTGTTCATGATTTAAAATAATTTTTCTTTAGTCAAGGTTCTACTTGGGTATTGGATACCGACTTTGGTTATCAAAAATATATATTTATGAAGGGACCAAGCAGAAGTAGAAAAGCTAAACAAAGATAAGTAATTCTATGTGTGGGAAATGAAGCAAAGGTTGCTACATTAGCCATAGGAACTTATAGTTTAGCATTGCCTACGGGAAAATTTATTAAGTCAATAAGTTGTTATTGTATTCCAGTTCTCGTTAGAAATATTATTTTCATTTTGTTGTTGGACAATGAAATTTGGTATTATAATTAAGAACAATTGTTGTTCTATTTATAATAATAATATTTTTTATAGAACTGGAATATTACTTAATGAATTTTGTATACCTGACTTACGTGAAAATATATTTTACAAATTAAACAAACTAGTATAAGAAAAGGAGATGATCATTCAAAGAGTTGAATGTGTGTATTTGGTGAAATACAAGTGTGAATTATTTGAAAGGTTCAAAGAATTCAGAAGTGAAACAAATCGGCAAAGTATTAAGATTCTTTGATTAGATCAAGGAATAAATACTTGTGCAATAAGTTTCTAGATCATCTCAAATGGTTTTCTCATAATGGACGCCTCCTGATACGTAATAATTGATTGATGTATCTGAAAGGAAAAATCGTACCTTGTTGGATATGGTACGGTCCATAATGATTTTACCAACATTCCAGTATCCTTCTAGGATCATGTCCTAGAAATGGCTGCATATCTACGAAAAGGTAACCTCAAAATTCGGCCCCAAGACTCCATAAAAGTTATGGACAGGGAGGATTCCTAATATTAAGTATGTTAAGATAAGGGGTTGTCCAACTTATGTGAAAAGGTTTCAAAGGATAAGCTTGGGACAAGATTTGACAAGTGTAGATTTGTGGGATATCCTAAAATAAGTTTAGGGTATATGTTCTATAATCCTACTTAGCAAAAGGTGTTTGTTGCGAAACACGCTGCCTTCTAAGATAAATGTGTTTATCATTGAAGGGGCTAGTGGGAGGATTATAGATCTCGAAGAGTTCAAGATCCACAAAACACTATAAGTCAAATAAGAGGAACCTGTAGATGGACCTATTGTACCACAACCGAATCGTAAATCTGGAATAGTACCGAAGATACCTGGGAGGTATGGATTCATCATAGATGATGATGATGAGGTACGCATCATAGAAGATGATGATCCAGTTACATACGATAAGGTAAGAGTTCTATTGTGTACAAAAGGATCAGTGGGAGCGCCGTGACATTCCTAATATTATATGTTGATATACTATGGATAAGGAATGACATACTAATGCTACAATCTGTAAAGATACAGTTTTCTAAATTCCTCCATGAATAATTTGGGAAGAGTATCTTAATTGGGGATACAAATCTATATAGATAGATTTAAAAGGATGCTCAGCTTAACCCAAGGAACGTATATTCATTTGATGCTAAAGTCGTTTAGCATGAAAAACTCCAAAAGATGTCTCATGTTGATGAGTCATGGAGTGTATCTCTCTTAATAGTCCCCAAAGACTCCAAAAGAGAGATCACATGAGTAACTATCATGTATGCAATGAAATGTACGAGACCTGATGTTGATCAGTCATATTCTAGAGAAGTTCACTGTGAGACAGTGAAAAACATCTTAAAGTACTTGACAGGCACTAAGGATGTGATCATATTCGTGGTGGGTCTGAATTAAAACTAGAGGGCTTAATGGACTCAAGTTTTTTAGACGAACCAAGACGGCAGAAAATCCACTTTAAGGTAAATCATTACCTTGAACGGTGGTGCAGTGAATTGGAAAGGTTCCAAACAGCAAAGAGTTGCTGGTTTACTGATAAAGACAAAGTATATAGCTGTAAATGAAGCTGCAAGTTGATTGTTTGGATGATAAGTTCATTACAGAACTAGGAATAGTTCCTAAGTCTCATCTTGGATCTAAACATGTGTTGTGGCACTTTCATTTGATTATAGGAATCATTGAAAGATGGGAAATCACTATAGAGATAGTGGACTCTCAAGAACAACATTACATATCCATTTACTGAAGCTTATCCAACAGCAGGATAATTGTCACTTAGAGAAGAAGAGTATGAGATACCACGACAATTGGCTTTAGTGCAAGTGGGAGATTGAAAGTAGTATGCACACAAGCCAATCATGTTTGATGATAAAGCATATACTTTGTAACAATCTTACTCATTTATTAATAAAAGGTATTAATTTATTAAAGGCTTTTAAATTATCTACATGATGCTGTTTTATAATATGTGATAAACCCATAGTTTTAAGCAATGCTTTTAGAATAATGATGACGATCATTCTAATGAGATCTAAATTCTTAGAAAGCTTAAAACTAAAATAGTTCCCAATCATTGGATTACTAAATTGGGGATTAGTGAATCCGGATAGATTGGTACATATGTTGCTTGCTCATTTGATGAGGATGATTGATCTCATGATCATTTGTGTGGAGACACTAAAGCAAGTATGCAGGTGCTTATTAGAGAATAAGTTCACTGAACGTGGCTCGCTAAGGAATACCTAATGGAGTTTTACTTTCCTGTCAATAGGAATTTTTGTAGTGATAGTAGTACAAGTGGTCCTTGGACTTGAGATCATCATAGTATCTTGTGTATGATGAGTTATACTTTTACTTATTCCTTAAGACCCTTAGGGTATATCAAAGGGTATGCTTGGGTATAATAAGTTGTACATAGAGATAATGTATGATCAATAAAGAATCTACCACTTCTAGTAAAAGAAGAGAAATGTCCTATGTGATTCGATAAATGACAACCCAAAGAGTCCTTGGTTAAGGCGTAATGAAATTAGAAAAGAGTTTCTAATTTGCATTATTTGGAGTTGTGCATTTAAGAGTCGAAATACATATAATTAAATAAAATAAGACTTGTGAGTAATTCCATGTCTTATATTTAATTGGGACATTGTATGGTGGAAGAATTGAATTGTCTGAAGAACTATTTACTCAAAGGTTCTTTTATGATTAATGTTGAAATCAGTATTATACGGAAAGTCGTTGATCATTAGGAGACTTATCCCTATTGTAGAATAAATATTATTTATTTAAATAAATTATTAGTTTAATTTATTTATTTAAATAAGATTAGAATTGTTCTAATTGATTTATTCACAACCGGTTTAATATGGAGAACCTAAAGGGTCACACCATAAAAGGAAGAATAATTATTAAAGAAGTTAATGGCATAATCGTAATAATAAGTTAAGTATATTTAATTTAATCTATGGTGATAGAATAAATGAAATAGCTTAATACTTATTATTTAATATTTTGGAAATATTAAATATAAATTAATAAGAGGAGTCTTATTATTATTATTACTATTATTATTATTTAATTCCTAAAGGAGTTTGGGAATTAATTAATAAAAGTACTCTCAAATATCCTAATAGGATTAGGAGGCAAATTAATTAAAAGAGTTTAATTAATTATCCCTAATAAGATTAGGGAGCTTAATTAATTAAAAGAATTTAATTAATTAAAATAAAAAACCCAATTCCTTAATTGTTAAGGAGGGTTGCCCACATCTATAAATAAGAGGAGTCTTATTATGGGTAAAAAGGTTGTTGACTTTTACAACATACGTTATTTCAATTGTTGGAGAGTACACCTCTTTTTCTATAGAGATAGAAAAACTAGGGTTTGAGCCAAATACTCATCTTCTTGTATTCTTCTTCTTCCTTGGTGGATCACCTCTAGAGGCCAGACACTTGGGTGGCTAACGTTGATCAAAGGAAGGAACCAAACCCGGTGGATTCAAGTTGAACGCGAAAAGGATTGGAGGTGAACTTGTACCTGAGGAAGCTCAGATCTTCAAGGGTATGATTCTTATTCATATCTTTTCGTTTAATTAATAATTTTGCATAACGGGTGATCCGGGTATATGGTTTGTAAAATTTTAAACTCTGATTGTTACACGTTTCCGCTTATTTATGCAATTTGATTGCGTTCTTGAATATTACAAACCTAATACTTCGGTCACTGATTTGGGTTGCTCCCAGCTTTGAATAGCTTCAATCTTTTCTGGGTTAACAGATATTCCATGACTTGATACTACGTGCCCAAGGAATGCTACTTCCTCAAGCCAGAACTTGTATTTCTTCAACTTGGCATAAAGCTTATATTCACGAAGCTTTTGAAGTATCAGCCTTAAGTGTTGCTCATGATCTTCACGGCTTTTGGAATAAATAAGGATGTCATCAATAAAGACGACCACAAAGTGATCCAAATATTTCTTGAATACTCGGTTCATCATATCCATGAAAGCGGCAGGGAGCATTAGTCAATCCAAAAGACATGACTAGAATTCATAATGCCCGCATCGAAGTTAAAGCCGTCTTTGGAATGTCATCAGTTCTAATCTTCAATTGGTGATAACAGGAACGTAGATCAATCTTTGAAAAGAATTTGGCTCTTTGTAACTGGTCAAACAGGTCATCAATACGTGGCAATGGGTACCTATTTTCGATGGTAACATGGTTCAACTCCCGATAATCAATACAAAGTTGCATACTCCCATCTTTCTTTTTCACGAATAGAATAGGAGCACCCCAAGGAGACGTACTAGGACGAATGAAACCGATGTCTAACAATTCCTGCAGTTGGGTCTTTAACTCCTGAAGTTCAATAGGAGCCATTCGATATGGGGCTTTGAAAATAGGTTTTGTACCGGGTTCAAGGTCGATACAAAATTCAATTTCATACTCTGGGGGTAGGCAAGGAAGATCTTTAGGGAATACGTCAGGAAATTCATTAACAATAGAAATATCATTCAAAACTGACATATTTTTATTTAGATCCGTGACATGAGCTAAGAAAGCTTGACATCTGTTTTTCAATAAACGAATAGCTTTATGGCTTGAGATGATAGTGATTGATTTTAATTGTTTGGTTGCTTGAATTCGCATAATAGGTTGGTTAGGAATATGAAAGCTAACAACCTTACGAAAATAATTAATTTTTGCATGATGAGTAGTTAAGCAATCAATCCCTAGAATTACGTCAAATGCAAGTATTTTCAATGAAATAAGATCGATAGGTAATGTGAGGGTACCGATTTGAATCAAACAAGACTTATAAACCGTGGATGTAATGAACGTTGAGCGCAAGTAGGAGAAATAAAAGAATGGGTAGAACTGGTATCAAATAAGGTATAAACTTCGTTAGAGTTTATGATAAGCTTACCTGTGATGACCTCGTTTGGGTTCCTTGCTTTCTGGGAGGTTACAACAAACGCTCTCCCTTGCACTACCGACTTTGACTTTTTTCTCGGACGGCCTTTGGTGCCTTCTTCCCAGCTGGACTTGTCTTCAGTGAATGACAAAATCGAGCCATGTGACCTTCTCTTCTATAATTGTAACACGCTTTGGATGGCATCGTATAGTTGGGACTGAGGTGTCCCTCCCCTCCGCATTTGAAGCATATGATAGGTGGTCGTTCTCCTTCCTTAACAACGGGTGCTGGTGCTGACATCTTTCCATCATTGTTGAATTTCCTCTTCTTAAAATGTCTATTCCTATTGTTTTGGCCATGATTACCACTGAAGTGGTTACCATTTCTGGCATTCTGATTCCCTCCACGCTTATTGTCACCGCTTCGATGACTGCTATCACTAGTATTATCATTGTGTCGGCTGCTCTCTTTTGGTTGGGTTAACTCATTATCGCGCTCCAATAACTGAGCCCTATTAACAATATTTGAATACAAACATAGTTTATGAAAGATAAGATATTGACGTATCTCGGGTTTCAAACCTCTTAGAAACATTCTCGTCATTTTCTCCTCATTATCAACCAAATGGGACGCAAAACCAAGGATAACTTTCGTGAACTTGGCTTCCCATCTTTGCGACCTGGTCATATTATTTTGCTCCAACTTGATGAATTCTACCTCTTTCATGTGACGAATACTTTCGGGAAAGTACTTGTCGTTGAACAATTCTTGGAACTTCTCCCAAGTCATCTTCAGTGCGGCAGGTTGAGTACGCTTTACAGATTTTCACCAATAATCTGCCTCTGCTCGCAACATGAAGGTGGCAAAGGGAACCTTTTGCTCCTCGGAGCATCCCAATACATCAAATATTTTGTTGATCTGCTTACTCCGCGTCTCCGCCTTAAGTGGTTTTGGCTCTCCAAAAAACTTCGGTGGTCCCAGCTCCTTGAACTGTTTGGCGGTGACCATTCAAGAGTTGCCAGTGTTTCCACCTGCATTTTGGATAAGAGCCGCTCTCGCCTGATGTTGCATGAATTGCATGAAGCCTCGGAACATTCCGTCGTTCACCATTTTGTTAGTGTTGTTGTTTGCATGAGGATTGTCGCCTTCCTGATGCTCATTGTTTTGATTGTTGATTTGTGGAGACTCAACGGTCTCCTGTGCTCCATTGATGTTCTCAACATTCTCGGATGCCATTTTCAAATACTGTCATAAAACAAGGGTTAATTAACACATCACATATTATCCCTATACTCTGACCAACCAATCGAATAACAATTAAACTTAGGTAGGTCATATTAGCGAAGGAATTCCCTGTCTCTCCCCTCCTAATTCTTATCTCACATCTTAGCCAGGGATCATATCCCTAAGCTTTGATACCAATTGTGACGCCCCCAAAATTAGGTATTCATCACCTATCTTGAGTCGCCAAATACATGGTACATAATACAAATACAAATTTAATTATACAACCGTCGTGTAATATACGACATTACATAAATTGAGAGTTTTAACAATAACATTGTCATCTAGACAATATCCACTCTCAATGGAGTCCTCATTACATTTATTATCACACTATTTCACAGAATAGTGAGGACTACTAATGCTATCCTCTGGACTGTCACTCCGATCCCCGACTCGTCCTAGCTATATTCTCATTTCCTGAAGAGAACAGTGAAAGAAAGGGTGAGCTCAACTAGAGATAATGCAGAATAAATTATCATTAGTCTCTAACAATGTTAAACTAATAAAATACAATAGACATCAAGTTTAACTACAGCGGAACAAGCAATCCATTAAAAGAGTCAAGTAGAGAATAAAATCTACTATCTTTTATGATTTAAAAGGTTTTTCATCACTTTTATCGCTGGGACTCAGCTTAATAAATAATCCACATCATCGAATCACCCCTACACTATGGCCAAGGATACTCTTTAGTATCACGACCACAAATTATCCATGCACTACGGGCCAAGGACATTTGTGTATTCATCAATGGTCATGATCATACCAACAAATGTCTAGCAATGCACTACGGGCTAATGAGGACTTTTATCACATCATTTGTAACATTACGGTCATGATTACATCGAATAATCCCTGGTCATAATCATACCAAGTCCATCTATACACTACAGGCCATAGATCACTTTCAAAAAAAATATAAACATGAGGATGATGACAATGATATAAGAATTCAATAAAACAAGTTCACGAATTAATTTATTTAGGAACTAATAACGTCCAAATTGTTAACATGATACTGCTTTGTAGAGTAAAATTCAAGAATGCTCAGAAGAATATTTCCATAAAAATATACTGGATGAAGCGCAAATATAAAAGATATTCTACTAATTTCATGGAGTATAGAAGTCAAAACTTTAACCAACTGAGTATAATAAAGAATAGAATAACAAAAGAAATCACCATGCATGCGGTACTTCACATAGACAGGTTATTCCAACAGAATAATAATAACGGAACTAGGTCAGGTGAAATTCAAACCGACATGATGTTCCATCAGAATAATAAAGACGGAACCAGATCCGGTGTAAAACACACAGATAGGATATTCCAACAGAATAAAAAAGACAGGACCAGGTCCGATGTAAAACACACAGACAAGATATTCCAACAGAATAATAAAGATAGAATAATAAAGACGGAACCAGGTCCGGTGTAAAACACAGAAACAGGATATTCCAACAGAATAATAATAAAGACGGAATAATAGAAGAATGTCACCAAGTATAGGGTAGCCCGTGTATACAGGTTATTCCAACAGAATAATAAGGAATGGAATAACAGAAGTTCTCTTTATGAATACAAAAGAAATAATACCCCCTACCTTTGAAAGAAACTGGATAAAGGAGTAGTGAGGTAGTAAGCTTCTCTTCTTCTATAGATTTTCTCTCTACAATTTCTCTCTATAATAATTGCTCTATAGCTTTTGTGAATTGGTGAGAAATGAAGGAAGAATGAGCTTCTATTTATAGAAAAATATAGTTTCGATAATTGCACGTTTTGGGGCTCGAAAAATTATTGTACAATACCTCCAACTTTTTTTTCCTTTTTAATTTAGTCCTGCAAGTATTATCAATCTTGCACCAACTCCCCTAATAGTAAATAATGTGATTCAATAGTAAATCATGTGAATCAATAGTTCTAGACATGTGAAAATATGAATTACAGTATAGTACCTCCATCTATACCTCTATTTTTAACTTAGTCATGTAAGTATTATGAATCTTGCACCAACTCCCCTAATAGTAGCAAGAATGTGAATCAATAGTACACACATGTGAACAAATAGTTATAATCATGTGAAATAATAGCAATCAATTGCTCATTTATTCGGTTAAATACCCGACTGGTCAATATAACCTCCAGACATCAATTATTATCGAAATAAATGTCAATTTTCACTAACACAAATAATTCCGACACAATGAAACTATTTTTATCAAAAATATAAATTTTGGAATTTTGAAGTTTGACTTTCCTGAAAAAGTCAAATGTTGACCTTTTGACCAAATAGTAAATCCCGTAAAATTTTGTGTTTATAGACTATTTTTACTAATTTCGACGTTCCGGACTCAATTATCACGTCCGCGTCTCCAAAATCAACTCCGAACAACATTCATCATTAATATTATAACTCACAATATTTATCATCCGTGTCGTTCCCGAGTAAAGGGGGGGCTTTCAATAAGGATTTCTCTCTATTAGCGCGCAATTAGGTGACCAAACCTCTCCTTGACAGAACTTCTAGACATTGTAAATATTGCAATTTATAATATGAATAACTTTGTCATCTCAATTATTGATTTAATAAAATAACATTTTATGCGCAGATGATATGATGACAATAATTGAATCAATAATATAATAGATATGATGCAAAGAATTATCGTAGTAATAATATAGTATAACCGAAAGTGACTTCTCACGTAAGCATCAATAATCAATACTGCAAGCATGCTACGCAACCACGCCAGACATTCTTACTTTTTTTACTACCGAGTAGTTCAACAAAGATAATGTGATAAAACATCCGCCGTTATTTTCATAAAATATTTTTGTCGTTTTCTCAATCCGACAATAATTCTATTGTGGGGTCCACCAACGATCGTATCTGAATCCTACGGATATTCCACGACAAAAAGAATATTTCCCGACCAATCGAATATAATATGACAACTTGCATACTTTGCAAAATTTGTAAATATTACCCACAACTATAACATTATAACAAATTCATTCCATAATATTCAAAAATGATAATTATAGAAAAATCATCTTTATTCATAAAAGTTGGGGTCTTACATACCTCGTTAGATTCTAACTCTTGAGGTATAACCTTTGAGCGTAGAATATGTTTCTTCTTATCCAAAATTTTAACAGGTATCTCCTCATACGTTAAATCTTCTGCTATCTTATCCGGTTTTAAATCAATAATGTGGTTCAGGTCATCCACATATTTATGTAACATTGATACGTGAAAAACGTTATGAGCACGCGACATACTTAGCGGTAAGACGAGTCTATAGGCCACATTTCCTACTCGATCAAGGATTTCAAATAGACCAATAAAATCGAGGGTTGAGATTTCCTCTCTTTGTCGATTCTTGCTTCTAGAATAACGCCTTCTTGAACTTTCTTCTTCATATTCATCAGCTCCGGGTGTGTACCTTGAGCGGCTTTAACTTTATCGATTAAAGTCGGTTCTACTCGCATATTCGCTATCTTCACATAGGTTCTTGGAGTCCTTAACTTTTGTAAGTTGTACGAAATGGGTTAACAACGTCGCACTCGTAACCGCATACGATCTTCTACTCAACGCGTCAGCTACCACGTTCGCTTTTCCACGATGATATTGAATGGTATAGTCGTAATCTTCAACAGCTCGAGCCAACGTCTTTGGCGCATGTTACGTTCGTTTTGGGTGAAAAAATATTTGAGAGTTTTAGAAATGGGTTTTGTACTGGGGTCAATACAAAATTCGATTTCACTCTCTAGGGGTAAGCTAGGAAGTTCTTTGAGGAATACATTAGGAAATTTATTAACAATAGAAATATCATTCAAAACTGTGACTCTCATCCAAGACTTGGATAACACCTCACAATGATACCTATCAACTTGCCACTGTTATTCACGGCGTCCCCTACGGAAAGCCTGACTTCGGTGCATCCTACACAATGAAGTCATCAGCGAAAGGCTCGGGGCTCTTTACTTATGGCTTGATATGACAGTGATTGATTTTAGGGGTTTGGTTGCATAAATTCTAGAAAGTTCCTAAACGTACCATCGTTCGTCATTTGGTCGTTGTTGTTTACATGAGCATTATTGCCTTCTTGATTCACATTATCCTAGTTATTGATCGTTGGTGACTCAACGGTCTCATGTGCTCCATTGCTTATCTCAACATTTTTAGATGCCATTTTAAAACACTGTCACAAAATAAGGGTTAATTGACATGCCACATATTATCCCTATATTCAAACAGACCAATTAAATAACCAATAAGCTTTGGTAGGTCATACTAGCGAAGCAATTACCCGTCTCTCCCCTCCTAGTTCTAGCCTCACATTTCAGCCAGGGATCATGTAACGACCCCAAAATTCATACAATATAATTCTCAACTTCGGTCGTTAAAAACACAACTAACTTCTGATTTTTTTACATCAATATTCAATATTAAACTTAATAAAATGCGGAATGATTTAAATTTTTCTATCTTCTTACTTCAATTCCCTGAATCAAAACCTTTATCATCTACATGTCTTTGAATCATATAAAATCCATGATTCACTTTATCGGAGTTAATGTATATATATACCTATATAACAAATCGATATCCTTTATACATTGGCCAGCTCAAACTTTAACTTTACAACTCAAAATAAAGTATACACCATAAAACATTGAGTACATCTCATGAACCTTAATCATGGTTTAAAGGAATAACAACTTTAGCTAAAATAATAGTCTTCGTGTATTACATTTGATTCATATCTTTCAAGTACCACTTAGTGTAACCTTCAATCCGTAACCTGCAAAAATGGTTATTTGCAAGGTTGAGCTCGACAGCCCAGCAAAATCTAACAGTTTTCATGCATCACATAGCACATAATAACATGCTCAACATATATCTCATAAACATTAGACTAACATAACATACATGTTACAGTTCATATAATCAAGTATAAAGATTGAGTTCCTTACTCAATCAGCATGCTTTACTCAATCAATGTAGTCATAAGTTGACTTTAACATTTTATACATTCAACATATATATAACAGATCATGCTCTTTGCAATAAAGATTTAAAATAATTAATCACCAATTCACATAGCAAGTAGGAACTGAAAGACTTGCCTTGATCGTTGTTTACCAATAACAGTTTAACAGCTTATAGATATCTGCACTTTACGTGCCCTACACAATTATACAATCATTCACATTAACTATTAGTCACATAGAAATGCATAGTAGTTGTAATGTAAACTTTTATTTACATCTCATAACCCTTCCTATCATAAATACACAATCTCACTATATTTTATATTCGAAGTTCATTCAAGTGTTTAAGTCTTGCTAGGTCTACTTATTAGTTTTATACTAACACTATTCAATATCTTATTATATTCATTTCATTTGATTTGAAACACTTTTTACGTTCATTATCACTTATCACGATGTTTTGACGTTTATTCGTCATACGCACAATTATCTCTCTTGTGTGTGCTTAGTATGCGTATATAACTTATCTAATATATCATTTATTAATTTTACGCATCATTATAATTCATAATATTCATGTTCTATAACTTAAAACAACATCTCTTATCGTCAAGAGCATTACACTTGCATACGTGCATGCCCGACGCCCTCTAATTGCCTCTGAAAACACAACAGTCATACAAATGACCATTTTGACCCATCCTAAATACCTCAAACTAAAAACATTAAAGATCAAAAGTTGTAGGTCTATTCGTCCTCGTTCCATATCATCTTGAATCGACTTAATCGGAGTTCGTATGAAAACGTTATGGTCGTTTTACCAAACTAGGTCAAAGCAGTCACAGTTAGCAGACATGGGTCACAGCCGCACCCCTTTTCCATTTTGCTCATGCGCGACTTGCGATTGCCAAAATACAAGGCTTCGCGCGCTTTAACAAGATGCCATAAATGAGTTTTCTCAATGTACAAACTTTAATTCTTCATCACTTATACATTTTAAGTTGGAATTAGTTGGTTTTCGATTCTATGAACTCGTGAAACACTGAACTACTCATCTACAGAGTAATTTTAACATTTCAAAAACTTTAACAATTAATTTAAGGGTTCCAATTCAATGTTCATGCTATATTTTCATGTTTTTGAAAAGTTTAGCGAATTCATTCACCATGAATTCGTTTTTCAACCAAATTGGTTCGTTCAAGTTTCGTTGTTTTCGTTTCTTAACATATTATCACAATTCAACTTCAATTTACAGATTCCAACACATATAAGGCATGAAATTTGGTACTTAAACAAGCCATATTATAGGAACATATCACTGTTATATAATTTCTCCATACAAACCCAAATTTCATGTATTTGAACACCAACGTAGACTTATAAAGGATAACTAACAGATTTAGCAAGAGAATACATATATATAACAACATTTTCTATAACAATTCAACTAAAAACCCAATAGCCAGTGAATAAAAAATTATAAAAACCAACTACTAGAATTAGGGGTTCATTACCTTGATTGAATGCTAGCAAAAGATAGTGTTAGGGCTAGAAATTCTCCTTCTTCCTCTTGCCAACCACCAAGAACTTGGTGTTTTTTTTCTCTCTTCTCTCTCAACTTAGCTCTATAGCTTTAGGAGAAAATAAGACATAAAGAAAACTGATATGGCTTAACTCTCCCACGTATTCATCCGTTAAAGAAAACAAAAGATGTCAGTTGGAAAAAGCCAATGGCCACAAGGCCTTGTTTGGCTACCCCCCTATTTTCCAAACTAAATTATTTTAATATTATTATATTTTATAGTTTCATGTCACACCATTAGTTGATCAATTTAAATAACTTAGTTTAGTTAATTTACATAACTTATATAACAACAATAAAGTTCTTATTATCATTATACCTTATAATTAATAAATAATTATATATCTAATTTAATTAATAAATTAGAAACATCACTTTATTTAATTTACTTATTTAATATTAAACCATTCACTTAATTTAATTATCTTCCTAAATATTAAGCAATTGATTTAATTTAATTATTTTCTTAAATTAAATCCTTCAAATAAAATTATCAATACTCAATTTAATTAACATTGATCAATTTAGTTACTAAATTAATTCACTATAAATTTATCAACCATTTATTTATCTCGATAAATAAATAAATTTAAAAATATTTATTTAATTCAATAAATATTTAAAATTAATTACTAAATTCATTTAATTCCTTCAATAGTTAACTTAGCTATTAAACCTCATTTTCCCAATATATGAATATATATTCCTCTTCACACCAGATTATATATTTCAAAATATATAGCACGTATATATACATACTCAAACTCAAAACATCATATAATAAGGATTTTAATTATTAAATTCCTATTTTAATAATTTATAAAAATTCGGGTTGTCACATCCTTCCTTCCTTATAAAGATTCCGTCCTCGGAATCAACGAAACCTTCCTTACTCGGTTTTCACCAAATCTCTTTTCAAAATTTATCATTGAATAACTTCAACACATTACCTTAATATAGGTTTTATATTCCTACTCCCACCGTTATTAATAATAAATTCTTGTAAGTTTTATTTCATAACTTTTACTTAAACTCAATTATATTTTGAGTATTATATATTTTTTATCTCATTCATTTCCTTTTCTAAGGATCGTTATTATATACTCAACTCATAAACACTCGGGATATTACATTCACCCCTTCTTCTAAGAATTTCGTCCTTAAAATTTTATCTATTAATCTTTATTCATTCAATCTATAAAAATAGATTTTATGTTAATACTTTATTCAGTCATTGGGTTCTATAACCACTTCTTTCCACAAAGGTCTTTCTACAATTATTAAACTTTTCTATTAAAAGTTTTACATTATTCTTTGATAACTCATCTCCTTCTCATTTCAAAATTTCTTTTCTCACTTATTCAATATATTCATCATTCAGTGTCGCATTCTACGACTCACTTCTTTCTAAGGAATATCATCCTTACCACATTCACCTTTTAGAATAGCAAGAATCTTCTACAATTGCTCAATAATTGGGAAGTAGTATGAATAACTCAGGAATTTTAAAGATTCCAAATCATGCTAAGGGTCATAAGACCTTAAACTACGTCCATGGTTATAAGTACTCTTTCAACTTAAACCATAACAGTCATTAGACTATAGGGACTCCCGTACTTAGGGTGTTAAGCCTTTCATACGATGTATTGTGCACAAACATTTAAACGCTATGCGTATGTCCATAGTTAGAAGTAATCTTTCAATTTAAACTTTAACAGTCATAAAACTATAGGGACCCCTCGTACTTAGGGTGATTAGCCCTTCGTACAATGTATTGTGCACAAACATCTTAATGCCTCCGCGTAATTCCCTATAAAAGGGTTGTTCATCTCAGCATTCAACATCCGAATTCACACAAAAATAATTTGGTTTGGCATAACTTTTCAAGAAATGCTTGAATTTCATGAACATCTTTCAATATTCGTCTAGCTGAATCAAATAGCATAGACTTCTACAATAATTCGGACCTCAATCGAAATATACATATACATATATATATATATTCTCATATCTTTAAGAAATCTCAAAAATATTTTTATGACGTCATGATACCTCACTGTATTTACAGTTCGTTCAGGATTCCGTCATTTGGTGATTTTATCATACTACATCATACTATAGTGGGTTGACGATCCTTAGATCACATCCAACACTAAGTAATATTGCATTGATGACTCCATCATTTTTATCATCTCTGCACCAGGTTCCATGATACATTGATGATATAGAAATATATTTTGATATATTTCAAATCATTTTTGTCTAGCCGAAGTAATTAACATAGACATACAAATAACAATATTATTTTTTAAACTCATTGGTTTCATCATTTGATCCAATGTTTTTCAAGAAAATAGAAATACAAACATTAGCACGAAGTTAATAAATTTCAAAAGTCTAGCATAGTTAGTAGATTTAGAATATCTAGGTATCCATCAACTTCAATCTTTACTTCATTACTTCATTACTTCATTACTTAACTATTCTATCAATCTTCAACTTCATCAATGCTCTCTATACTATAACCATTTTCTACAGAATATAGTTCATCAAACTTACTACACATTGGAAGTTCAGGAACTTGCCACAATAATATGAGTTTAAGAACTTATCCTAGTCAGACCATAGGCGTCCATTTGTTGAGGGGTTCAAAACATACCATATTATTGTGAGTTATGAACTTACCATATGCATTAGTTTTAAGAACCGCACCTAATCCTAATAATATCTGACTAATCTTAATAGTTTCTAACTATCAAATATACACATGAGAAAAGAATCACCTTTTCGTCACATATACATTAATAGCGCGACACCAACATTCCAATGATTATCAATGTGATAAACTGAGTGTAAGCACAAAACCCTTGCCCATACAAAGGTTTATACAACTCAGCCATCACATGAGTCCTCAATTGAAATCCCACCTAACTCTATCTTACTCTTAACTTGCTCTTTGCTCGATATAAATTCCTCGTATCACATCATCTATAACTCCTCGTGAGTTATCTCGTACTATTTCATAGTACATCAACTTCATAGCATCAAGCTATAATTATTCAAACATTACCGACCATCTTTCTTTTATAGCTTAAACAGATCACGTCGTGATCTTATTCTATAATCATTTCCCTTAAAATTCTTTTCTTAACTCGTGATCGTTTTGTTTTACGATCTCCTCTCTTTCCCTTTTTCATCATTTACGATTTCATTTATGCTTTTAATCTTACAGACTTTGTCTATTCATCATTATTCATTATCTTGGCTATTGGAGTTAGGGTAACTCCCATTTCTTATCTTTATATCTCTTCAAGATTCTTCTTTGAATTTTCTTGTTTATAAAACAATTCTTCCTTTAAGAATTTCTAACTTCATTTACATTGCTCAACATTTCATTCATGTTCTATATTTTCATCATACGTATCCACTTTCTATACTTGGTACACATCGAGTCTCTAACAGTTTCAATATAGTACGCTGAGTGGTTTCCCACAAATAACCAACAAACTAGGTTCCGAGTTGCTAGTTCGTATATACCTCCGCTCTATGAAGGAATCGTTTAGCCCATATACCATACATCAACCATTAAAGAGTACAATTATACCATAATTAAATACAACTTTTTTTATTCTTAACTTCTTTATCATCCTCTTCTTATAGACATTGTCTATTTATTATCTCCTTACATCCTTATTATTGGAGTTGGGTAACCCCACATTCATATTCCTTATAACTCTTCGAGATTCTTCTTTAAATCCTTTCGCGCATGCTTTAATCCCTTCTTTATAAATTTCTTAATTTACTTCTTATTATTCAAACTCTACTTGAGCTTATTCTTTCATTATCTTCACCTTCCTTCTCTAAGGTTATAGCCCACGGTACTCCTACCTAAGGTTTATAACCTCATGACTTTGATATAACCAGAATTGACCCCAAAATTCATACAATATAATTCTCAATTTCGGTCGTTAAAAACACAACTAACTTCTGATTTTTTTACATCAATATTCAATATTAAACTTAATAAAATGCGAAATAATTTAAATTTTTCTATCTTCTTACTTCAATTCCCTGAATCAAAACCTTTATCATCTATATGTCTTTGAATCATATAAAATCCATGATTCACTTTATCGGAGTTAATGTATATATATACCTATATAACAAATTGATATCCTTTATACATTGGCTAGCTCAAACTTTAACTTTACAACTCAACATAAAGTATACACCATAAAACATTGAGTACATCTCATGAACCTTAATCATGGTTTAAAGGAATAACAACTTTAGCTAAAATAATAGTCTTCGTGTATTACATTTGATTCATATCTTTCAAGTACCACTTAGTGTTACCTTCAATCCATAACCTACAAAAATGGTTATTTACAAGGTTGAGCTCGACAGCCCAGCAAAATCTAACAATTTTCATGCATCACGTAGCACATAATAACATGCTCAACATATATCTCATAAACATTAGACTAACATAACATACATGTTACAGTTTATATAATCAAGTATAAAGATTGAGTTCCTACTCAATCAACATGCTTTACTCAATCAATGTAGTCATTAGTTGACTTTAACATTTCATACATTCAACATATATATAATAGATCATGCTATTTGCAATAAAGATTTAAAACAGTTAATCACCAATTCACCAATTCACATAGCAAGTAGGAACTGAAAGACTTGCCTTGATCGTTGTTTACCAATAACAGTTTAACAGCTTAAAATATCTGCAGTTCACGTGCCCTACACAATTATATAATCATTCACATTAACTATCAGTCACATAGCAACGCATAGTAGTTGTAATGTAAACTTTAATTTATGTCTCATAACCCTTCCTATCATAAATACACAATCTCACTATATTTCATATTCGAAGTTCGTTCAAGTGTTTAAGTCTTGCAAGGTCTACTTATTGGTTTCATACTAACACTATTCAATATCTTATTATATTCATTTCATTTGATTTAAAACACTTTTTACGTTCATTATCACTTATCACGGCGTTTCGACGTTTATTTGTCACACGCCCAATTATCTCTCTTGTGTGTGCGTAGTATGCGTATATAACTTATCTAATATATCATTTATTAATGTTACGCATCATTATAATTCATAAAATTCATGTTCAATAACATAGAACAACATCTCTTATCGTCAAGAGCATTACACTTGCATACGTGCATGCCCGACGCCCTTCGATTGCCTCCGAAAACACAACAGTCCTACAAATAACCATTTTGACCCTTCCTAAATACCTCAAAATAAAAACCTTAAAGAACAAAAGTTGTAGGTCTATTCGTTCTCGTTCTGTATCATCTTGAATCGCCTTAATCGGAGTTCGTATGAAAAAGTTATGGCCGTTTTACCAAACTAGGTCAAAGTAGTCACAATTAGCAGACATGGGGAGCGACCACGCCCCTTTGCTACGTGCCCGCGCGACTTGCAGCACCCGGCTTCGCACAGAAACAGTTTTCTCAATGTACAAACTTCAAATCTTCATAACTTGTTCATTTTAAGTCAGAATTAGTTGGTTTTCGATTCTATGAACTCGTGAAATACTGAATTACTCATCTATAGAGTAAATTTAACATTTCAAAAACTTTAACAAATTAATTTACGGGTTCCAATTCAATGTTCATGCTATATTTTCATGTTTTTGAAAAGTTTAGTGAATTCATTCACCACGAATTCGTTTCTCAACCAAATTGGTTCGTTCAAGTTTTGTTGTTTTCGTTTCTTAACATATTATCACAATTCAACTTCAATTCGCAGATTTCAACACATATAAGGCATGAAATTTGGTACTTAAATAATCTATATTATAGGAACATATCACTGTGTTATATAATTTTCTCCATACAAACCCAAATTTCATGTATTTGAACACCAACGTAGACTTATAAAGGATAACTAATAGATTTAGCAAAAGAATACATACATATAACAACATTTTCTACAACAATTCAACCAAAAACCCAATAGCCAGTGAATAGAAAATTATAAAAACCAACTACTAGAATTAGGGGTAGATTACCTTGATTGAATGCTAGCAAAAGATAGTGTTAGGGCTAGAAATTCTCCTTTTTCTTCTTGCCAACCACCAAGAACTCAGTGTTTTTTTTCTCTCTTCTCTCTCAACTCTGCTCTATAGCTTTAGGAGAAAATAAGACGTAAAGAAAACTGATATGGCTTAACTCTCCCACGTATTCATCCGTTAAATAAAACAAAAGATGTCAGTTAGAAAAAGCCAAAGGCCACAAGACCTTGTTTGGCTACCCCCCTATTTCCCAAATTAAATTATTTTAATATTATTATATTATATAGTTTCATGTCACACCATTAGTTGATCAATTTAAATAACTTAGTTTAGTTAATTTACATAACTTATATAACAACACTAAAATTCTTATTATCATTATACCTTATAATTAATAAATAATTATATATCTAATTTAATTAATAAATTAGAAACATCACTTTATTTAACTTACTCATTTAATATTAAACCATTCACTTAATTTAATTATCTTCCTAAATATTAAGCATTTGATTTAACTTAATTATTTCCTTAAATTAAATCCTTCAAATAAATTATCAATACTCAATTTAATTAACATTAATCAATTTAGTTACTAAATTAATTCACCATAAATTTATCAACCATTTATTTATCTCGATAAATAAATAAATTTAAAAATATTTATTTAATTCAATAAATATTTAAGATTAATTACTAAATTCATTTAATTCCTTCAATAGTTAACTTAGCTATTAAACCTCATTTTCCCAATATATGAATATATATTCCTCTTCACACCAGATCATATATTTCAAAATATATAGCACGTATATATACATACTCAAACTCAAAACATCACATAATAAGGATTTTAATTATTAAATTTCTATTTTAATAATTTATAAAAATTCGGGTTTTCCTTATTGGCGCGCAATTAGGTGACCAAACCTCTCCTTGATAGAACTTCTAGACATTGTCAATATTGCAAATAATAATATGAATAACTTTGTCGTCTCAATTATTGATTTAATAATATAACATATTATGCAGATGATATTGTGACAATAATTGAATCAATAATATGAGAGATATGATGCAGCAATTACTGTAGCAATAATTGAGTATAACTGAGTGACTTCTCACGTAAGTATCAATAACCAATATCGTGTGCTACTATGCAACCACGCGTATTACTGTACTTTTACTACCGGGTAGTTCAACAGTTTTAACGGTAACACTTTCGCCGTTATTTTTAATAAAAGATAATTATGTCGTTTTCTTACTACGACAATACTTCGTTGTGGGGTCCAATTAATGATTGTGTTGTCGTCACGAATATTCCCTGTTAAAAGGAATATTCCCCGACCAATCGAATATTATATAACCACTTGCTTACTTTGAAAAATTTATAAATATTACCCACAACTATAACATTATATCAAATCCACACCATAATATTCAAAAAAATATTTTGAGAAATTTAAATCTTTATTCATAAAATCTGGGGTCTTACAATCTCCTCTCCTTATGAAATTTCGCCCTCGAAATTTTTGTACGTACCTGGTATGCCGAAGAGGTGAGAATACCTTGAATACCTTTATCGTCGAAAACATTACACGTTGCATACGTGCATACCCGATGTCCTCCAATTGCATCTGAATGCACATCAGTCCCTAAAATAGCCATTTTAGGCCTTGATACCGATCTCAAATATCAAAACATAAAGAATAAAAGATTTAGGTCAACTCGTTATCTTTCCGAATCATCTTGAATCACCTCAATCGGAGTTCGTATGAAAAAGTTATGCCCAATTTACTAAAGGACATCCGGACAGATTTTGGCTTAACACTTGACCAACCCCCAGGCGCCCAAATTTGGCCTTGGGCAAGCGCCTAGGCGCCCAAGAACAGATTCTAAGCGCTGAGCCTAGTGCCTAGGTGTAAGACCCCGAATTTTATAAAATAAAAGTATTCAAATTTTTCTTATAGTTACTATTCATGAGTTACTATTCACGAGTTACTATTCACGAGTACTATTCACGAAGCATGATGATTTTTTTTTACGTAAGAAGACACTACTCAATAATTGTTACAGTAATTACTGTTCAATATTTTATTGATTCAATAATTGTTGCGTTGATATTTTATATTATTGTTATTTCAATAATTGTCACAACACAGTATTTCCCATTATCAGATCAATAATTCATATTATTGGAATAATATTATTAGATAACATTATTGATAATGTCTAGAAAGTTTTGTCTAAGGAGATGTTTGGTCACCTAATTGCGTGCCAGTAAGGAGAAATCCTTATTGGAAAGCCCCCTCTTTCCTGGGAACTGCCTAGTTGTCATAATTGTGATTCTGTAATATTATTTGTGAATAATTAATTATTTATTTATATGATAAGAAAAATATTCATTTTATATGGATACAGATGGAGAAAATTTTTAATGTGACAATTGTTGAAAATTCATATTTTATCTTTTTTGATAAAATATATTATTCTATTTTAATAATATAATAATGGTGATATTTTTACAATAAATGTGTGATATATGAATAAATGAGGAGGAAGAATATTTTTGTTACTATAAATGCTAAACACATGTTTTGTGTGTTACAAAAATGTTTAACACATGTTAAACATGTTGGCGGACACAAATTTTGACTGAAATTTGATTATAGCCTGGAAAATCGTCCGTTTGTGAATTTCAGTCAATTTCTGTTTGGAATTTGGAAAAACTATCTTCTTCAAAGTTGTGGAGAATGAAATTTCCTATGGAGAGGACACTTGGTTCGAATTTTCTGATAAAATGGCTATTTATTATGAATTATTGAAGTTCCGAAGTTCTAGAATAATTAATTTTTGAAGTTTTAATTATTTTTTTTAAGAAAAACGTTTTTTTAATTTGAGGGGCATGTGTTAAATGGTTGAAATCAGCTAGTGGAGTGCTTAGGAATTGAATTTATAAAAAATATTATTATATTTAATTTTTTGCTTTGGTATTTTAAGCAATTTCCTATAAATAGGTGCTTAGGTTAGAATTGAAAATCACACCAGAAACTGAAGTTTTCTCTCTATTTCTCTCTCTATATTATCGAGTGTATTCATGTGAATATTTTGATATCTTGAGTATTGCTATACGGTACACGTTCGTTCAGCGTTATTCCAGTCAAAAATACTGCTTTTTTGAGGTAAGGGATATTGTCGTTATTATGTAAGAAATTTTAAGGGTTATTATGTTTATCATATTTCAAAATTTTGCTGACCTTCAAAAATTATGAAAAAAAATTGAAATGATAATTTGATGAGTTTTATTGATTGTGTCCAAAAATGGCGATTGTTGGATGTATAGAAAAGGAGTTATGGATTTTGTGAGAAAAAACTGTTTTAAAAGTAAACCCTTATAACTCCTTAAGGTTAACTCCAAAATTGATGAAATTTTTATTGGGAATACATCTATATAATATCAGTATATCCTGTAAATTTCGGAATTTTTGGATTAAAGTGTAATTTATGATAAATGTCTAAATATTCGGTGGTTTTGGCCAGATAAAAAATAGTAAATGAATTTTAAAAATTTCGAGAAAATTATATGTTCAATATGGGACTATATTATGCTAAATCCCAGAAAAGAAATATTTTGGAACTGATTTGGTATTTTTCATGAAAATATTCTAGTTATGAGTAAATGAATTAAATATATTGTGTGAAGTAAGAAAATTGAAAAATATGATTTTATGGCTTGAGAATCATATATGAGGTCTATGCAGATTTTTGATGAGAGTTTTTGTTATTGGTGGTGAGATCTTATGAGGTTGGTATTTAAGATGATTAAATGCATTTATTAGTAAAGTGTAAACAATCGGAATTAATTGTTTATAAGTTTAAGAAATGATTAAAATATTGTGGTAATATTAATAATATTAGATTATGAGATTATGAAGTGATTTATAACATTTTGATTAAGGTTTTATGAAATCATTGATTTATGAATCTTACTCTTGAGATTAAATCTATATGTTGATTATATTGTTTCTATTATCATATATAACATTCTTATAACCCTAATGATGATATTTCTCTTTGACTTGAGTGTAAAGATGGGTAGATTATTGGTATGATCGTGACTATGGGTTCTCTTTGGCCAGTAGTGCAAAGATGAATCGTTGACTGGTATGATCATGACCATTGAATTTACAATTGAATATTTTTAGCTTAAGTGCAAAGGTGAATTGATCAACATGATTATAATTATAGTTTGTGATGCCCCCAAAATAGGTATACATCACCCATCTTGAGTCGCCAAATACATGGTACAAAATTCAAATACAGACTAATAATACAGCAGTCGTGTAAAATACGACAAAACATATGCTGTGAGTTTAAATACAAATATTGTCTTCTAAACAATATCCATTCTCAAATAGAGTCCTCTTTACATTTATTATCACACTATTTTACAGAATAGTGAGGACTACTAAGACACCATCTCGGACCATCACTCCGTTCCCTGACTAGTCCCAACTACGTTCTCATTTCCTGAAGAGAACGGTGAAAGAAAGGTGAGCTCAACTAGCCCAAAGAAGAAATATTATGACTAAGATAATGCAAAATAAATTATCATTAGCCTTCAACAATGTTAAACTGATAAAATAAAATAGACATCAAGTTTAACTGCAGCGGATCAAGCAATCCATAAAAGAGTCAAGTAGAGAATAAAATCTACTATCTTTTATGATTTAAAAAGTTTTTCATCACTTTTATCGCTTAGACTCAGCTTAATAATTAATCTACATCATCCCTGCACTACGGCCAAGGATATTCATTAGAGTCACGACCACAAATTCAATGCACTACGGGCCAAGGATATTTGTGTATTCATCAATGGTCATGATCATGCCAACAACTGTCCATCAATGTACTATGGCCAATGAGGACTTTTACCACATCACTTGTTACATTACGGTCATGATTACACCGAATAATCCCTGGTCATAATTATACCAAGTCCATCCATGCTATACAGGCCATAAATGACTTTAAAAAAAATTTAAACATGAGGATGATGACAATGATATAAGAATTCAATAAAACAAGTTCACTTAATTAATTTATTCAGAACTAATAACGCCCAAATTGTCAACATGATCTTCGCTTTGTAGAGTAAAATTCAAGAATCCTCAAAAGAATATTTCCATGAAAAATCTTTGGATGAAGCGCAAATATCAAGGATATTCCACTAATTTCATGGAGTATAGAAGTCAAAATTTTAACCAACTGAGTATAATAACGAATGGAATAACAAAAGAAATCACCATGCATGCGGTACTTAATATAGACAGGTTATTCCAACAGAATAATAATAACGGAACCAGGTCGGTGAACTTCACAATCGGCATGGATGTTCCAATGAGAATAATAAGTGCGGAATAATAAATAATGTACACTGCGGTGTAAAACACACGAATGGATATTAAACGTAATAATAAAGACGGAATAATAAATAATGGAACCCAGTCCGTGTAAAACACACGCATGTGATATTCCAAGAATAATAAATAATGGAACCAGAATTAGGTGTAAAACACACGTACGAGGATATTCCAAATGTAATAATAAATCTGAGAATAATAGAAGAATGTCACTAAGTATAGGGTAGACCAGCGATACAAAAGTTATTCCAACAGAATAATAAGAAATGGAATAACAAATTCTCTTCATGAATAAGAAAGAATAACACCCCTTACCGTAAAAAAAAACCTGAATATAAGAGTAGGGAAGTAGCGAATACTTTTCTATAGTTTTCTATAATTTTTCTCTCTCCGAGTTTCAATTGAATTAAGTAAGAAATAATGAAGGAATGAACTTCTATTTATAGGAGAATGAAAGTGTAATTGTTTATGAGCAATTATTTCTTCAACCAAATACAATAAAGTCAATCAACTAACCAATAAAATCACAACAAAAATTAAAATATAATACATATACATAAACACATGTTTTCAACTTATATATATCAATATTATATATACACCACTTAATTTTTCTCCTCCATAACCAACATCTATCCCCACCCACCCACCCAATAATCAAATTCACCGCACTCTTACACATCACTATCACACTACCACTTTTCCACCATTTTCCACTCACACACCCATCACACACCCATCACTTTCACATCTCATTTTCTCCCACCATATACTCAATACACACATATACTTCCATACGTATACTCTTCCATTTCCAAAATCATTTTCCCAACACATATGGTATAAGACCCCGAATTATTAATAAATGAAATTTAATTTCCTCTATTTATTATTTTGAAATAGTAAGGGTTGATTTGATTAATATGATTAGTTATGGATAAAATGCGCAAATATCTAAAATAAGCAGGTGGTTATAAAATACTCATATTTTGTCGTGGAATATTCGTTTGGTCGTGGAATATTCTTGCTATCGGGGAATATTCGTACGACGGCGCAGCTTTGTGTGGGCCCATAATAGAAAGCGATTGGATGAAGAAAATGACAAATATAAGTTGTTTATAAATGACGGCGTAGTTGTTACCATTAATACTATTAAAATATCCGGTGGTTAAAACACAGTAGCACACGGTATTACACCAATTATTGATTTTTACGTAAGAAGGAACTACTCAATAATTGTTACAGTAATTACTGTTCAGTATTTTATTTTATTGATTCAATAATTGCTGCGTTGATAATTTATATTATTGTCATTTCAATAATTGTCACTACACAGTATTTTCTATTATCGGAGCAATAATTCATATTATCTGAATAATATTATTGGATAACATTATTGGAAATGTCTAGAAAGTTCTGTCTAAGGAGAGGTTAGGTCATCTAATTGCGCGCCAATAAGGAGAAATCCTTATTGGAAAGCCCTCTATCCTGAGGAGAACTACGGTTGTCGATGATTGTGATTTCGTAATATTATTTGTGAATAATTAATTATTGATTTATATGATGAGAAAAATATTGATTTTATGTGGATATAGATGGAGAAAATTTTTAATGTGACAATTGTTAAAAATTAATATTTTATCTTTTTCTGATAAAATAATTTATTTAAATATATTATTATATTTTAATAATATAATAATGGTGATATTTTTATAATGAATGTGAGATATATGAGTATATGAGAAGGAGGAGTATTTTTGTTACCAAAAATATTTAAAACATATTTTTCATGTCCGTGGACCCCATTTCTTGACTGAAATTTGATTATAGCCTGTAAAATTGCCCGTTTGTAGATTTCGGTCAATTTCTGTTTGGTATTTGGAAAAACTTTCTTCTGTAAAGTTGTAGATAATGGAATTTCCTATGGTAAATAGGCAAGTTTGAAATTTTTCTGACAAAAGAGCTATTTATTATGAATTATTGAAGTTCTGAAGCTCCGAAATAATTAATTTTTGAAGTTTAAAATATTTTAATTAAGAAAAATGTTTTTGGTGATTTGAGTGTGGGTCTTGCATGTGTTATAATTACAGAATTCAGATCTTCAAGAGTGGACGTAGAAATTTAAAAAAAAAATATATTATTAAATTAAATTTTCTGCTTTGGTGTTCTTAGCATTTTCCTATAAATAGGGTGCATAGGTTAGAATTGAAAATCACACCAGAAACGAAAGTTTTCTCTCTCGATATATTGAGCGTATTCTTGTAAGTATTTTAATACTTTGAGTGTTGCTATATGGTGCAAGTTCAAGTCATAGCCTATATCCAGTGTTTCAACTAGAAGTACTATCTTTACGAGGTAAGGATTGATTTTTTCTTCTTAAATGATATTATCTTCTTCAATATCATTATGCCGAAATATTGGTTTGAATTTTTAATCAAATTTGGAACTTTTTGTGTCGGGGTTACTATTCACGTATACGGCACTATTCAAGAATACGACACTATTCATAAAAAAAAATGAAATTTTTCCTTTTCGTCCAAAATATCTATTATGGATACTAGCTTTGATTGTATCCATGTTTTGATCATTCTTGAATTTTACACCACTATAATTATTTATGAGATATTTTTGGACATGAAATAGCTGAAATATGAATCCTTAATATTTATTCTTTTGTTTCACTGGATTCGTTTTCTTTAAAATATTTTTCATCATCCTCAGTCCTAAATAATGATATAATTGAATATCTTTGGCCTGTAGTGCAAAGATTAAGGATTTTATGATGAATATCTTTGGCCCGTAGTGCAAAGATGAACAGGTGTTGAGATGAACATGACCAACTGATGAATATCTTTGGCCTGTAGTGTAAAGATGAATATTTGATTCAGGATGAACATTGATTGATGTTACAGGGATAAAATAATGATGATGAACTGTTAAATTCATAGATATTAGTAGATTTCATCCTCTACGTAACTCTTCTATGAATTATTATTTCCGCTGCGAATATTGATCTAAAACTTGTTGTTTATTGTATTTTATCAGATTTTTCCCTGTTGAAGACTAACAATAATTTGTTCTATGTTATCTTAGTCATAATATTCTTTACTGGGCTAGTTGAGCTCACCCTTTTCCTTTTTGTTCCATTTTTCTTCTCTCGTGAGGCGAGAATGTAGCGAGTGCATTTGAGTCGAGGTATGGAATGATGGTTTTAGAAGTTGTTTTAGTAGTCTTCACCATTTTTGTAAAATAATGTATCAATAATTGTAATGAGGACTTAGTTGGGTATGGATATTGTCTAGATGACAAATCTTTGTATTTAAACTCACAGTTTTTATGTTGTATTAATAAAGTTGTAGTTGTTTCTGTACCATGTTATTGATGACTCAAAATGGGTGATGTATACCTATTTTGGGGGCGTCACAGTTGGTATCAGAGCTTAGGGATATGATCTCTGGCGGAGATCGGGGTATAGAACTAGGAGGGGAGAGACGAGTAAATCCTTCGCTAGTGTGTCCTACCTAAGCTTATTTGTTAGTTGGTCAGTATATAGGGATATTATGTGATATATTGATTTTTTTAATTAACCCTTGTTTTATGGCAGTATTTGAGAATGTCGACTGAGAATATTAACAGTGGAGTAAATGAGACCGTGGAGATTCCTTGTACTTATCAATGAAGAGAACGTGCAACAGGCCGACAATGTTCCTCCTGTGAACAACACCACCGAGAAGATGATGAACGAGGGGATGTTTAGAAGCTTTTTGCGATTCATGCAAAATCGCATTTGAGGAGACTCGTGTTCAAAATATAGGAGGAAATGATAGCAATTCACGGGTTGTCATAGCCAAGCAGTTCAAAGAGTTGGGACCACCAAAATTCTGGGGATATCCGGATCCGATTAAGGCAGAGACATGGGTCAAACAAATCACCAAGATATTCGATGTCTTGGGATGCACGGAGGAGGAGAAGGTGCCATTCGCCACCTTTATATTCCAGTAATGAAGGCGATTCTTGGTGGGAATCATGAAGCGTACTCCATCCAATTGCTTCGCCAAAGATGTCTTGGGAGACATTTCAGAAACTGCTCAATGACAAATACTTTCTTGAAAGTGTTCGTCATATGAAGGAGGTAGAGTTTATTAGACTAGAGCAGAATAACATGATGGTGTCCCAGTACGAGGTGAAGTTCACGGAGTTATCCAGGTTTGCACCTCATTTATGGAGAATGAGGAACGTATGACGCGGATGTTTCTGAGAGGTTTGAAATCCAGTATACATCTGTATCTCATTTCTCATAAATTTTCTCTCTATTCAGATGTTGTCAATAGGGCTCAATTGTTAGAGCGAGATAATGAGTACGTTCAACCGAGGGACCATAACCAAGATCATACCGGAGATAGCAGTCAACAGAATAACGATAACCAGCGGAGAAAGAAAAAGGCGGACAAAAATGGTAACCACTCTGGTGGTAATCATGGCCATGAAAATAGAAGAAGTGAGTCGGGGGGAGATTTTAAAAAGAGGAAATTCAACAATGACAATGCGAAGACGTCAACACCAGCAACAAATGGTTCTAAGGGAGGAGAACGACCACCGGTCGTATGCTACAAATGCGGGAAAAAGGGACATATCAGCCCAAACTGCCCACAACAGTTCAAGGTATGCTATAATTGTGGAAAAGAAGGACATATCGCTCAAGATTGTACGGTAGCAAAACCATGTTCAGCGGGGACGGTGACTCAAAAGGCTATCCCAGAAAAGTCAAAGTCAACGGTTCCTGGAAGAGCGTTTGCTGTGACTGGTCAAAATGAGAGGAACCCAAATGAGGTGATCACGGGTAAGATAGTCATAAATTCTTGCGAAGTTTATACCTTACTAGATACTGGTGCTACACATTCATTTATCTCTCCTACTTGTGCTCAACGTTTAAACTTGAATCCGGAGAAATTAGACTTTGATTTATCTGTGGAGACTCCATTAGGAGAAACTTTCATCACATCCACTGTTTATAAATCTTGTTTGATCCAAGTTAGCACCATTACCTTACCTGTTGACCTTATCTCTTTAAAGATACTTACTTTTGATGTGATTTTAGGGATTGATTGGTTAACTACTCATCATGCCAAAATTAATTATTTTTGTAAGGTTGTTAGCTTTCATATTCCTAAGCAACCTGTTGTACGAATTCAAGCAACTAAACCTTTAAAATCAATCACTGTCATATCTAATCAAAAAGCTATTCGTTTATTGAAAAACGGATGTCAAGCTTTCTTAGCCCATGTTATGGATTTGAATAAAGACACGTCAAAATTGAATAATATTCTGTTGTTATTGACTTTCCGACGATTTCTCAAGAACTTCCCTACCACCCCCGTAACGTGAAGTTGAATTCTTTATTGATCTTGAACCGTACAAAGCCCATTTCTAAAACCCCATATCAAATGGCTCCTATTGAACTTCAGGAGTTAAAGTCCAACTACAGGAGTTGTTGGACATCGGTTTCATTCGGCCCTAGTACATCTCTTGGGGTGCTCCCTGTTTTATTCAGTAAAAGAAGAAAGACAGAGTATGCGATTTTGTATTGACTATCGGGAATTGAACCATGTCACCATCAAGAATAGGTATCCACTACCTCGTATTGATGACTGTTTGACCGATTGCAAAGGAGCACAATTTTTTCAAAGATCGATCTTCGATTCGGATATCATCGGTGAAGATTAGAATCGAGGATATTCCAAAGACCGCCTTGAACTCCTTCAGATGGGCATTATGAATTCTTAGTCATGTCTTTCGGATTGACTAATGCTCCTGCGGCTTTCATGGATATGATGAACCGAGTATTCAAGGAATATTTGGATCAGTTTGTTGCTGTCTTTATTGATGACATCCTCATATATTCCAAAAGTCATGATGATCATGAGCACCATTTGAAGCTGGTACTCCAAAGGCTTCGTGAAAATAAGTTATATGCCAAGTTGAAGAAATGCGAGTTCTGGCTTGAGGAAGTAGCATTCCTTGGGCACGTGGTGTCAAAACATGGAGTATCTATTGATTCGGCGAAGATTGAAGCAATACAAAGTTGGGAGCAACCAAAGACGGTGACCGAAGTACGCAGCTTTCTTGGTTTAACTGGTTATTCTCGGAGATTCGTGGAAGGATTTTCTCGAATCTCTACTCCATTAACTCAGCTAACTCGGAAGGATACAAAATTCGTATGGAGCGAGGAATGCGAGAAGAGTTTCCAAGAGCTTAAGAGGAGACTCATTTCGGCACCTGTTCTAACAATACCATCTGGTACGGATGGATTTTTTATCTACAGCGATGCTTTAGGCAAAGGGTTAGGATGTGTTCTCATGCAACGTGGGAAAGTTATAGTCTATGCCTCGCGACAACTTAAAGAATATGAGAGGAATTATCCTACTCATGATCTAGAGTTGGCAGCATGATGTTTCGGCTTAAAGATCTAGAGGCACTATCTATAGGGGGAGAAAGTGGAGATATATTCAGACCATAAAAGCCTCAAATGTTTCTTCACCCAAAATGAACTCAACATGCGGCAACGACGTTGGCTCGAGTTGTTGAAAGATTACCACTACACTATTCAATACCATCCTGGAAAAGCTTAACGTGGTAGCCGACGCGTTGAGTAGAAGATCATATGCGAGAACGTTAATGCGATGATGTCAAGTATACGATAGAGCCAACTTTAATAGAAAAAGTTAAGGTTGCTCAATCCATCGAATTGGAGCCGATGCGTATGAAGAAGAGAGTACAAGAAGGTCTTTATTAGGAAGTGAGAATCGATGAAGAAGGAATACTTGAGTCCACTCCGGACTTTGTGTTCCTAACGATTACGATTTGAAGTATAAGATCATGATGGAGGCACACAATACACCATTTGCAATCCATCCTGGAAGTACCAAAATGTATCTTGATCTTCGACATACATTTTGGTGGAACAATATGAAGAAAGAGATTGCAAAGTTTATCTCGATGTGTTTGACTTGTCAACGTGTAAAGGCAGAGCATCAAGTGCCTAAGGGTCCATTGCAACCACTTGAGATTCCGAAATGGAAGTGGGAACACATTACCATGGATTTTGTTACGGGTCTTCCTGCGGTTTCTCAAGGCATAAATGTTATTTGGGTTATTGTTGATAGATTAACCAAGTCTGCACATTTCTTGCCGATACGGGAGACTTATTCCCTTGAACGTCTTACTAGTATGTATGTAAATGAGATTGTGAGATTGTATGGCATGCCAGTATCCATAGTTTTGGATCGTGACCCAAGATTCACTTCAAGATTTTGGGTTAGCTTGCAAAAAGCTATAGGTTAGAATTGAAAATCACACAAGAAATGGAAGTTTTCTCTCTCTTTCTCTCTCGATATATTGAGCGTATTCTTGTGAGTATTTTAATACTTTGAGTGTTGCTATACGGTGCAAGTTCAAGTCATAGCCTATATCCAGTGTTTCAACTAGAAGTACTGTCTTTACGAGGGAAGGGATGTTATTTTCTTCTTAAATGATATTATCTTTTTCAATATCATTATGCCGAAATATTAGTTTGAACTTTTAATCAAATTTGGAACTTTATGTGTCAGGGTTACTATTCACTTATATGGCACTATTCACGTATACGGCACTATTCACGAATACGACACTATTCATAAAAAAAATGAAATTTTTCCTTTTCGTCCAAAATATCTATTATGGATACTAGCTTTGATTTTATCCATGTTTTGATCATTCTTGAATTTTACACCACTATGATTATTTATGAGGTATTTTTGGACATGAAATAGCTGAAATACGAATCCTTAATATTTATTCTTTTGTTTCACTGGATTCGTTTTTTTAAATATTTTTCATCATCCTCGGTCCTAAATAATGATATAATTGAATATCTTTGGCCTGTAGTGCAAAGATTAATGATTTTATGATGAATATATTTGGCCCGTTGTGCAAAGATGAACAGGTGTTGAGATGAACATGACCAACTGATGAATATCTTTGGCCTGTAGTGCAAAGATGAATATTTGATTCAGGATGAACATTGATTGATGTTACAGGGATAAAATAATGATGATGGACTGTTAAATTCATAGATATTAGTAGATTTCATCCTCTACGTAACTCTTCTATAAATTATTATTTTCGCTGCGAATATTGATCTGAAACTTGTTGTCAATTGTATTTTATCAGATTTTTCCTTGTTGAAGACTAACGATAATTTGTTCTATGTTATCTTAGTCATAATATTCTTTACTGGGCTAGTTTAGCTCACCCTTTTCCTTTTTGTTCCATTTTTCTTCTCAGGAGGCGAGAATGTAGCAAGTACGAGTCGGGGTATGGAATGATGGTTTTAGAAGTTGTTTTAGTAGTCCTCACCATTTTTGTAAAATAATGTATCAATAATTGTAATGAGGACTTAGTTGGGTATGGATATTGTCTAGATGACAAATCTTTGTATTTAAACTCACAGTTTTTATGTTGTATTAATAAAGTTGTAGTTGTTTCTGTACCATGTTATTGATGACTCAAAATGGGTGATGTATACCTATTTTGGGGGCGTCACATATGGGCCCCAAATGTGGGCCCCATCTTTAAAAATTTTCTACCGATTATTTTGAAAAATGGGTAAATAGGAATCCATAAAATAAGCCGACTTCAAAAAAAATCACCTTAATAATTTTAACAACATTTATAATCTTTATTACAATTCACAATATTAATCGACCAGGTCGTTCCCAGGAAATAAAGGGCTTTCCAATAAGGATTTCTCCCTATTGGCGCGCAATTAGATGACCAAACCTCTCCTTGGTAGAACTTCTAGACATCGTTAATATTGAAATCTATAATATTAATAACTCTGTCATTTTAATTATTGATTTAATAATATATAAAATATTGACAATAATTGAATCAAATAACGTGAGATACTATGCAACAATTACTATAACAATAATTGAACAAAATTGAGTGACTTCTCACATAAGCATTAATAATCAATACCGTGTGCTACTATGCAACCACGCGTATTACTGTACTTTTACTACCGAGTAATTCAACAGTATTAACGGTAAAACTTCCGTCGTTATTTTTAATATTTTTGTCGTTTTCTCAATCCGACAATAATTCTGTTGTGGGGTCCACCAATGATTGAGCCATTGTACGAATATTCCCTGCTAAACCGAACATTCCCCGACTAATCGAATATAATATAACAACTTGCATACTTTGCAGAATTTATAAATATTATCCACAACTATAATATTATTTCAAATTCATACCTTAATATTTAAAAATGACATTTATAGAAAATTCATCTTTATTCAAAAAGTTGGGGTCTTACAATCTCCCCTTCTTAGGAAATTTTGCCCTCTACATTAGAGTACGTACCTGGTATATCGAAGATGTAAGGATATCTTGATTTCATTTCAGATTCTAACTCCCAGGTCATTTCCTCAACATCGTGGTTTCTCCACAAAATTTTGACTTGAGGTATAACCTTGGAGCGTAAAATATGTTCCTTCCTATCCCAGATCTGAACAGGTAACTCTTCATACGTTAAGTCTTCCGCTATTTCGTCCGGTTCTAACTCAATAATGTTGTTCGGATCTTTCACATATTTACGTAACATGGATATGTGAAAAACGTTATGAACACGAGACATACTTGGCGGTAAAACGAGTCTATAGGCCACAGTTCCTACTCGATCAAGGATTAAAAATGGGCCAATGAATCGAGAATTGAGCTTTTCTCTCTTTCCAAGTCTCGTAACTCCCTTCCATGGAGCAACACGTAACAGCACATGATCTCCTATATCGAATTCCACGTCCTTTCGATGAAGATCAGCATAACTCTTTTGTCGATCTTGTGAGGTTTTTATACGTTGTCAGATCGCTTGAATCTTTTCCGTAGTTATTCGTACCAACTCCGGTCCCAACAACGTTGCTTCACCCACCTCATCCCAGCATACTGGAGAACGACACTTTCTTCCATACAACGCCTCAAATGGAGCCATGCCAATGCTTGCTTGATAACTGTTGTTATAGGAAAACTCCACCAATGGTAAGAACTTATCCCAACTTCCCTTGAAGTCAAGGATACATAGTCTTAATAAATCTTCCAGAGTTTGAATAGTCCTCTCTGATTGTCCGTCCGTCTGAGGATGATATGCCGAACTAAATCGTAAATCCGTGCCCATAGCTTTTTGAAAACTAACCCAAAATCGTGAAGTAAATCTTTGGTCTCGATCAGAAACTATGGATACTGGCATACCATGCCGTCTTATAATCTCGTTTATGTATATAGGAGCAAGACGTTCAAGTGTATAAGTTTCTCGTATTGGTAAAGAAATGAGCAGACTTGGTCATTCTATCAACAATGACCCAAATTGCATCAATGCCTTGAGAAACCTTGGGAAGACCAGAAACAAAATCCATGGTAATGTGCTCCCATTTCCATTCTGGAATTTCAAGTGGTTGCAATGGACCTTTTTTTACTTGATGCTTCGCCTTGACTCGTTGACAAGTTAGACACCTTGAGATAAACAATGCTATCTCTCTCTTCATATTGCTCCACCAAAATGTATGACGAAGATCACGATACATTTTGGTTTCTCCCAGGATGGATTGCAAATGGTGTGTTATGCGCCTCCATCATGATTTTATACTTTAACTCAGGATCGTTAGGAACACAAAGTCTGGAGTTGACTCGAAGTATTCCTTCATCATCGATTCTTGCTTCCGGCATAGCACCTTCTTGCGCTTTCTTCCTCATACGCATCAGCTCCAGGTCTGTAGTTTGAGCAGCTTTAACTTTATCAATTAAAGTCAGTTCTACTCGTATATTCGCCATCATCACGTGGGTCCCTGGAGTCTTTATCTCTATCTCCATCCTTTGCAAGTCACACAAAATGGGCCTTTGCGTTGACAATATCGCACTTGTACCTGCATATGATCTTCTACTCAATGCGTCAGCTACCACGTTTGCTTTTCCAGGATGGTATTGGATGGTATGATCATAATCTTTCAACGTTGTCATTGTCGCATGTTGAGTTCCTTTTGAGTGAAGAAATATTTGAGGCTTTTATGATCCGTAAAGATCTTCACTTTCTCCCCATACAAGTAATGCCTCCATATCTTTAGTGCGAAGACAACAACTGCCAACTCTAGATCATGAGTAGGATAATTCCTCTCATATTCTTTGAGTTGTCGTGAGGCATAGGCTATGACTTTCCCATGTTGCATGAGAACACATCCTAACCCTTTGCCCAAGCATCACTATAGATGACAAATCCCTCCTAACCGGATGGTATTGTCGGAGTAGTCTTGAAATGAGTCTCCTCTTGAGTTCTTGAAAACTCTTCTCACATTCCTCGTTCCAACTGAACTTTGTATCTTTCCGAGTCAGCTGAGTTAATAGAGTAGCGATTCGAGAAAACCCTTCTACGAATCTCCGATAATAACCAGCTAAACCAAGAAAGCTACGTACTTTGGTCACTGATTTAGGTTGCTCCCAGCTTTGAATAGCTTTAATCTTTGCTGGGTCAACAGATATTCTATGACTTGATACCATGTGCCCAAGGAATGCTACTTCCTCAAGCCAGAACTCGCATTTCTTCAACTTGGCATAAAGCTTATATTCACGAAGCTTTTGGAGTATCAACCTCAAGTGTTGCTCATGATCTTCACGGGTTTTGGAATATATGAGGATGTCATCAATAAAGACGACCACAAAGTGATCCAAATATTCCTTGAATACTTGGTTCATCATATCCATAAAGGCAGTAGGAGCATTAGTCAATCCAAAAGACATGACTAAGAATTCATAATGCCCGCATCTAGGTTCGAAAGCCATCTTTGGAATGTCATCGGTTCTAATCTTCAACCGGTGATATCCTAACGTAAGATCAATCTTTGAAAAGAATTTGGCTCCATGTAATCGGGTCAAAACAGTCATCAATACGTGGCAATGGGTACCTATTTTTGATGGTGACATGATTCAACTCCCGATAATCAATACAAAGTCGCATACTCCCATCTTTCTTCTTCACAAATAAAACAGGAGCACCCCAAGGAGAAGTACTAGGACCTAATAAATCCAATGTCTAACAATTCCTGCAGTTGGGTCTTTAACTCCTCAAGTTCAATAGAGCCATTCGATATGGGGCTTTGAAATGGGCTTTGCACCGGGTTCAAGGTCGATACAAAATTCAATTTCACGCCGGGGTAGGCTAGAAGTTCTTGAGAATACGTCAGAAATTCATTAACAATAGAATATCATTCAAAGCGACGTATTTTTTTGTTTAGATCGTGACATGAGCTAAGAAAGCTTGACATCCGTTTTTCAATAAATGAATAACTTTATGGCTTGAGATGACAATGATTGATTTTAATGGTTTGGTTGCTTGAATTCGCATAATAGGTTGGTTAGGAATATGAAAGCTAACAACCTTACGAAAACAATCAATTTTTGCATGATGAGTAGTTAACCAATCAATCCCTAGAATCACATCAAATGCAAGTATTTTCAAAGAAATAAGATCGACGGTGTAAATGCGGTTACCAATTTGAATCAAACAAGACTTATAAACCGTGGATGTAATGAAGGTTTCTCCCAACGGAGTTTCAACAGATAAGTCAAAGTCCAATTTCTCCGGAGTCAAATTTAAACGTTGAGCACAAGTAGGAGAAATGAAAGAGTGGGTAGAACCAGTATCAAATAAAGTATAAACTTCGCTAGAGTTTATGATTAACTTACCCGTGATGACCTCGTTCGGGTTTCTTGCTTTCTGGGAGGTCACAACAAACGCTCTTCCTTGTACTACCGGCTTTGACTTTTTTGGGACGGCCTTTGGTGCCTCCCTCCCAGCTGGACTTGTCTTCGGTGCACGACAAAATCGGGCCAGGTGACCTTCTCTTTCGCAGTTGTAACATGCCATGGATGGCATCGCACAGTTGGGACTGATGTGTCCCTCTCCTCCACACTTGAAGCATATGATAGGTGGTCATTCTCCTTCCTTAACGACAGGTGTTGATGCTGACTTCTTTCCGTCATTGTTGAATCTCCTCTTCTTGAAATGTCCATTCTTATTATTTTGGCCATGATTACCACCGAAGTGGTTACCATTTCTGGCATGTTGATTCCCTCCATGCTTATTGTCACCGCTTTAATGACTGTTATCACTGGTATTATCACTTTGTCGGCTGCTCTCTTTTGGTTGGATTGACTCATTATCACGCTCCAAAAACTGAGCCCTATTAACAACATCTGAATACAAACACAGTTTATGAGAGATAAGATATTGACGTATCTCAGGTTTCAAACCTCTTAAAAACATTTGCGTCATTCTCTCCTCATTATCAACCAAATGGGACGCAAATCGGGACAACTCGGCAAACTTGGCTTCGTACTGCGATACGGTCATGTTGTTTTATTCCAGCTTTATGAACTCTACCTCTTTCATGTGATGAATACTTTCGGGAAAGTACTTGTCGTTGAACAGTTCTTGGAACTTCTCCCAAGATATCTTCAGTGCGGCAGGTTGAGTACGCTTTTCTGATTCCCACCAAGAATCTTCCTCTCGCCAAGAACATGAAGGTGGCAAAAGGAACCTTTTGCTCCTCGGAGTATCCCAAGACATCAAATATCTTGTTGATCTATTTAATCCACGCCTCCGCCTTAAGTGGTTTTGGCTCTCCAAAAAACTTTGGTGGTCCCAGTTCCTTAAACTGCTTCTCGGTGACCGTCCGAGAGTTGCCAGTGTTTCCACCTGTATTTTGGACAGGAGCCACTCTCGCCTGATGTTGCATGAATTGCATAAAGCCTTTGAACATTCCATCGTTCATCATTTGGTCAGTGTTGTTGTTTGCCTGAGGAATGTCTCATTCCTGATGCACATTATCCTGATTATTGATCTGTGGAGACTCAATGGTATCCTGTGCTCCGTTGATGTTCTCAACATTCTCGGATGCCATTTTCAAATACTGCCACAAAACAAGGGTTAATTAACATATCACATATTATCCCTATACTCTGACCAACCAATTAAATAACAAATAAACTTAGGTAGGTCATACTAAGCGAAAGAATTCCCCGCTCTCCCTCCTAGTTTTTGTCTCACATCTTAGCCAGGATCATATCCTAAACTTTGATACCAACTGTGACGCCCCCAAAATAGGTATACATCACCCATCTTGAGTCGCCAAATACATGGTATAAAATTCAAATACAAACTAATAATACAGTAGTCGTGTAAAATACGACAAAACATATGCTGTGAGTTTAAATACAAATATTGTCTTCTAGACAATATCCATTCTCAAATAGAGTCCTCGTTACATTTATTATCACACTATTTTACAGAATAGTGAGGACTACTAAGACACCATCTCGGACCATCACTCCATTCCCCGACTAGTCCCAGCTACGTTCTCATTTCCTGAAGAGAACAGTGAAAGAAAGGGTGAGGTCAACTAGCCCAACAAGAAATATTATGACTATGATAATGCAAAATAAATTATCATTAGCCTTCAACAATGTTAAACTGATAAAATACAATAGACATCAAGTTTAATCTAATGGATCAAGCAATCCATTAAAAGAGTCAAGTAGAGAATAAAATCTACTATCTTTTATGATTTAAAAAGTTTTTCATCACTTTTATCGCTGAGGCTCAGCTTAATAATTAATCCACATCATCCCTGCACTACGGCCAAGGATATTCATTAGGGTCACGACCACAAATTCCATGCACTACGGGTCAAGGATATTTGTGTATTCATCAATGGTCATGATCATGCCAACAACTATCTATCAATGCACTACGGCCAATGAGGACTTTTACCACATCACTTGTTACATTACGGTCATGATTACACCGAATAATCTCTGGTCATAATCATACCAAGTCCATCCATGCTCTACAAGCCATAGATGACTTTAAAAAAATATAAACATGAGGATGATGACAATGATATAAGAATTCAATAAAACAAGTTCACGAATTAATTTATTCAGGAACTAATAATGTCCAAATTGTCAACATGATACCGCTTTTGTAGAGTAAAATTCAAGAATGCTCGAGAAGAATATTTCCATGAAAAATATTGGATGAAGCTTAAATATCAAGGATATTCCACTAATTTCATGGAGTATAGAAGTCAAAATTTTAACCAACCGAGTATAATAACGAATGGAATAACAAAAGAAATCACCATGCATGCAGATTGATAGCATATGCGACTTATTCCAACAGAATAATAATAACGGAACGAAAGTCGTGTGAAATTCACAACCGACATGTGATGTTCCAAATGAATAATAAGTGCGGAATAATAAATAACGTAACCAGTGCAGTGTAAAACACATGCATAAGATATTAAACGAGAATAATAAAAGACGGAATAATAAATAATGAAACCAGTCCGGTGTAAAACACACGCATGTGATATTAAACAGTAATAATAAATAATGGAACCAGTGTAAAACACACGCATGAGGATATTCCAATGTAATAATAAATACAAAATAATAGAAGAATGTCACTAAGTATAGGGTAGATGGCAGATACAAAAGTTATTCCAACAGAATAATAAGAAATGGAATAACAACAGTTCTCTTCATGAATAAGAAAGAATAACACCCCTTACCGTAAAAGATATAAGAGTAGGGAAGTAGCAGAATACTTTTCTATAGTTTCTCTATAATTTTTCTCTCTAGAGTTTCAGTGAATTCGTAAGAAATAATGAAGGAATGAGCTTCTATTTATAGGAGAATGGAAGTGTACTGTTTATGAACGAATTATTTCTTCAATCAAATACAATAAAGTCAATCAACTAACCAATAAAATCACAACAAAAATTAAAATATAATACATATATATAAACACATGTTTTCAACTTATATATATCAATATTATATATACACCACTTAATTTTTCTCCCCATAACCAACATCTATCCCCCACCCACCCAATAATCAAATTCACTACACTCTTACACATCACTATCACACTACCACTTTTCCACCATTTTCCACTCACACACCCATCACTTTCACATCTCATTTTCTCCCACCATATACTCAATACACACATATACTTCTATACGTATACTCTTCCATTTCCAAAATCATTTTCCCAACACATATGGTATAAGACCCCGAATTATTAATAAATGAAATTTAATTTCCTCTATTTATTATTTTGAAATAGTAAGGGTTGATTTTATTAATTGAGTGTATTCTTGTGAGTATTTTGATATCTTGAGTGTTGCTATACGGTACAAGTTCGTTCAGCGTTATTCCAGTCAAAAATACTACTTTTTTAAGGTAAGGGATATTGTCGTTATTATGTAAAAAAATTTAAGGGTTATTATGTTTATCATATTTCAAAATTTTCTGACCTTCAAAAATTCTGAAAAAAATTTGAAATGATAATTTGATGAGTTTTATTGATTGTGTCCAAAAATGACGATTTTTAGATGTATAGATTAGGAGTTATGGATTTTATGAGAAAAAACTGTTTTAAAAGTAAACCCTTATAACTCCTTAAGGTTAACTCTAAAATTGATGAAATTTTTATTGGGAGTACATCTATATAATATTAGTATATTCTATAAATTTCAGAATTTTTGGATAAAAGTGCAATTTATGATAAATGTCTAAATATTCAGTGGTTTTGGCCATATGAAAAATAGTAAATGAATTTTAAAAATTCTGAGAAAAATATATGTTCAATATGGGACTATATTATGCTAAATCCCAGAAAAAAATATTTTTGAAACTGATTTGATATTTTTCATGAAAATATTCTAGTTATGAGTAAATAAATTAAATATATTGTGTGAAGTAAGAAAATTGGAAAATATGATTTTATGGCTTGACAATCATATATGAGGTATATGTAGATTTTTGATGAGGGTTTTGGTTATTGGTGGTGATATCTTATGAGGTTGGCATTTAAGATGATTAAATGCATTAATTAGTAAAGTGTAAACAATCAGAATTAATTGTTTATAAGTTTAAGAAATGATTAAAATATTGTGATAATATTAATAATATTAGATTATGAGATTATGAAGTGATTTATAACATTTTGATTAAGGTGTTATGAAATCATTGATTTATGAATCTTACTCTTGAGATTAAATCTATATGTTGATTATATTGTTTTTATTATCATATATAACATTCTTATAACCCTAATGATGATATTTCTCTTTGACTTGAGTGTAAAGATGGGTAGATTATTAGTATGATCGTGACTATTGGTTCTCTTTGGCCAGTAGTGCAAAGATGAATCGTTGACTGGTATGATCATGACCATTGAATTTACAATTGAATATTTTTAGATTAAGTGCAAAGGTGAATTGATCAACATGATTATAATTATGGTTTATATAAATTCTAAAATGATTATGTATTTCTTTGAGATGTGAATATCTTTGGCCTGTAGTACAAAGATCAATTATTGATGAATATCTTTGGTTCGTTGTGCAAAGATGACCTGTTGTTGAATATCTTTGGCCCGTAGTGCAAAGATGACTTGTTGTTGAATATCTTTGACATGAAATGGAAAGATGAACTGTTGATGAATATCTTTGGCCCGTGGTGCAAAGATGAATTTATTAGTATGATTATGAACAGGAACTGTGATTTGGTATAACCATGATCTTTGATGTTTCAGGTAAAGACAGGTGATGAAAATTATATTCATCTTGGATGCGAAGAGGAATTTAGAATCACAATTATGATTATGAGTTATTCATATGATTGTGGAAAGGAACTGTTGATTGATGTTACAGGGATAAAACATTGTTGGTGGACTTTTAATGTGGAGAAGATAATAGACTTTATGGTCTATTTGACTCTTCTAATAGATTGCTCGTTCCGCTGCAACTATGGTTGAAAAGTTTTATCATCTACCATATGTTCTAAATCTCTGATTTATTACTGATGAAGTCTATTGATAATTTAATTATCTTTAGTCATTATATTCTTTACTGGGCTAGTTGTACTCACCCTTTTGTTTCACAATTCCTTTCAGGTAATAAAAGTGTAGCTGGGTCAAGCGGGGATAACATGGGAATAGTGTGATGGTCCGAGACTGTCCAAGTTTCTCAATATGTTATAAAACGGCATGATATGCAATATATAATTGTATTAAGGAACTAAGATGTATGTGTCGTATTTTATACGTCACTTAATAATTGATTTTGGTGAACAACAATAGGGTGAGGCGAACCCAACCTAGAAGGTCAAAAGTGCACCGCATTAAAATGAAGAGAACATAATTCTTCTCGTGTCCCTTTGGAGACTTGAAATATTTGCTACTGTACTTTATATGGCATGTAATAATTTGAGTATGAATATTTTCGTATTATATACGTTACAATATTTGTATTAAATCTCACAGTATACGTGTTGTTGTATTTTGCACGACAATTGTAGTAATAAAGTTGTAGTTATTTTTTGTACCATGTATTTGGTGACTCAGAATAGGTTGGATGGATTGGACCTATTTTAGGGGCGTCACACTAGGCGCTCGACATTTGGCACTTAACTCCAATTTTCTAGATTTTACAACTTTTGACACATACTTCAAATCTTCATAAATCCTTCATCTGTTATCGGAAATATTCCGTTTTCGAGGCTATGGAAAGCTTGTAACATGCTCTATAAAACCCCCATGATTTCATAATTTCTCAGATTCATTAATTATTCTGAAATTTGGCTCCAAAGTCCCCCAAGACTAAGTTTTTACTAACAACAATACGTGAAAAACGTTATGAACACGCGACATACTTGGCGGTAAAACGAGTCTATAGGCCACATTTCCTACTCGATCGAGGATTTCAAATGGGCCAATTAAATCGAGGGTTGAGATAACGCCTTCTTGAACCTTCTTCTTCACATTCATCAGATTCGGGTGTGTAGCTTGAGCGACTTTAACTTTATCGATTAAAGTCGATTCTACTTGTATATTCGCCATCATCATATGGGTCCCTAGAGTCTTTAACTCTATCTCCATCCTTTGTAGGTCATACAAAATGGGCCTTTACGTTAACAATATCGCACTCATATCCGCATATGATCTTCTACTCAATGCGTTAGCTACCACGTTCGATTTTCCAGGATGGTATTGGAGGGTATGATCATAATCTTCAACAGCCACTACAAAAAAATGGGCCTTTACCAATGATTTTTCAGGCAACGACTTTATAAGTCGTTGATAAAAGTATATGTTTAGCAACGAAATTTGTCATTCGTTGCAGATTGTGTTAGGCTTTCACTTTTTGCAATGAAATTTATAAGTCGTTGCAAAATTTCGTTGCTAATTCATTGACGGAAAAAATTTCGTTAGAAATTCGTTGCAAAATTTTCGGCCACTTGTTTTCCCGTCATCGTGGGCAACGAAAGTTTTTTTGTTGCTAAAAATGTGGCTTTACCAACGATTTTTCAGGCAACGACTTTATAAGTCGTTGCTAAAAGTGTATGTTTAGCAACGAAACTTGTTATTCGTTGTAGATTGTGTCAGGCTTTCACTTTTTGCAACGAAATTCATAGGTAGTTGCAAAATTTAGAAATAAAATTCGTTAGAAATTCGTTGCAAAATTTCTAACCACTTGATTTTTCGTCATCGTGGGAAACGAAAGTTTTTTGTTGCTATATTTCGTTGCCTAATATAGACCACATTCATTGGCAACAATTTTTATTTTTGTTGCATATTTTATACAACTTTTCGCAATAAAACAAGGGTTAATTAAGGAAATCACATATCACATAATATCCCTATATACTGACCAACTAACAAATAAGCTTAGGTAGGACACACTAGCGAAGGATTTACTCGTCTCTCCCCTCCTAGTTCTATTCCCGATCTCCAGAGATCTTATCCCTAAGCTCGATACCAACTGTGGACGCCCCAAAATAGGTATACATCACCCATTTCGAGTCATCAATAACATGGTACGTAAACAACTACAACTTTATTAATACAATACATAAACTGTGAGTTTAAATACAAATATTGTCATCTAGACAATATCCATACCCAACTAAGTCCTCATTACAATTATTGGTACATTATTTTACAAAATGGTGAGGACTACTAAAACAACTTCTAGAACCATCATTACACACCTGGACTGTACTTGCTACATTCTCGCCTCCCGAGAAGAAAAAATGGAACAAAAAGGAAAGGGTGAGCTCAACTAGCTCAATAAAGAATATTATGACTAAGATAATATAGAACAAATTATCGTTAGTCTTCAACAGGGAAAAATCTGATAGAATACAATAGACAACAAGTTCCAGCGGAAAATAATAATTCATAGATGAGTTACGTAGAGAATGAAATCTACTATAATCTATGAATTTAACAGTCCATCATCAATATTTTATCCTCGTAACATCAATCAATATTCATCTTGAATTAAATATTCATCTTTGCACTACTGTGCCAAAGATATTTATCATCTAATCATGTTCATCTCAACACCAGACGCCTTTACACTACGGGCCAAAGATATTCATAATAAAATCAACCATCTTTTGCACCACAAAGCCAAAGATATTCAAGAATACCATCATTTAGGATCGAGGATGATGAAAATATTTAAAGAAAACGAATCCAAAGAAAAACAAAAGAACAAATATTAAGGATTCTTTTTACACAATCCGAAGTTCAAAATACTCCATAAATAATCATCATCAAGTAAAATTCAAGAATGATCAAAACATGGATACAATAAAAGCCAAGATCCATAATAGATATTTTGATAAAAAATAAAATTTAATTTTTCCGTGAATAGTGTCAGATTCATGAATAGTGTCGTATACGTGAATAAGAACCCCATAATTAAAAGACAAGAATTTCACAAGAAAAATCTTACAAATATTTCGGCATAATGATATTAGAAGAAATATTACCATTTTAAGAAAAATAATATCTCTTACCTCGAAAAGACTAGACTTTCGATCTAAAATCTGGATATAGTGTCAAGGAACTTACAATCAGATATAGCAACACTCAAAGTATCAAAATACTCACAAGAATACGCCAATATATCGAGAGAGAAATAGAGAAAACTTCATTTTCGTGTGATTTTCAATTCTAACCTAAGCACCCTATTTATAGAAAAATGCTTAGAACACCAAAGCAGAAAATTTAATATAATAATAATATATTTTTCTTAATTTCCTTAGCACACCTCACCAGCTGATTTCAACCATTAACATGTGCCACTCAAATGGAAAAAACGCTTTTCTTAATAAAAAAAATTAAAACTTCCAAAAATTAATTATTTTAGAACTTCAGAATTTCAATAATTCACAATAAATAGCCCTTTTGTCAGAAAAATTCAAACCACATGTTCTTTCTATAGAAAATTTCATTCTCTACAACTTTGCAGAAGAAAGTTTTTCCAAATCTCAAACAGAAATTGACCGAAATCCACAAACGGACGATTTTACAAGCCATAATCAAATTTCGGTCAATAATTGGGGTCCACCGACACACAAAACATGTGTTAATCATTTAATGCCACAAAAATACTCCTCCTCCTCATATACTCATATATCCCACATTCATTGTAAAAATATCACCATTATTATATTATTAAAATATAATAATATATTTTATCAGAAAAGATAAAATATCAATTTTTCAACAATTGTCACTTTAAAATTTTCTCCATCTATATCCACATAAAATCAATATTTTCCTCATCATATAAATCAATAATTAATCATTCACAAATAATATTATAGAATCACAATACTGACAACTAGGCAGTTCCTAGGAAAGAGGGGGCTTTCCAATAAGGATCTCTCCTTACTGGCGCGCAATTAGATGACTAAACATCTCCTTAGACAGAACTTTCTAGACATTGTCAATAATGTTATTTAATAATATTATTCAGATAATATGAACTATTGCTCCGATAATGGAAAATATCGCAAAAGGACAATTATTAAAACAACAATAATATCAACGTAGCAATTATTGAATCAATAAAATATAATATTGAATAAAGAATTATCGTAAAAATTATCGTAAGAAAATACTTTTTACGTAAGAATAAATAATTGGTGCAATACCGTGTGCACTTGTGTTTTAACCACGGGTATTCTAACAAGATTAACTGTAATAACTACGCCTGCTATTTATAAACAACCTATTCTTGTCGTTTTTCTTCCTCCAATCGCTTTCGTTATGGGGCCCACACAAGGTCGCAAGTAATCATACGTAATATTCCCGACAAAGAAGAATATTCCACGACCAAACGAATATTCTCCGATAAAATGAATATTTTAAAATCACTTGCTTGTTTGAAATAATTGCGTATTTTACCCATAACTCACCACATTAATCAAATCAACCCTTACTATTTCAACATAATAAATAGAAGAAATTAAATTTCATTAATAATAATTTGGGGTCTTACAACCTCCCCGCCTTATGAAATTTCATCCTCGAAATTGATGTACATACCTGGTGTTTCGAAAAGGTGAGGATACCTCGCTTTTATTTCCGTTTCCAACTTCCAGGTCATTTCCTCTATAGCATGGTTTCTCCATAAAACTTTAACTTGTGGTATGACCTTCGTACGTAGGACATGCTCCTTCCTATCCAAGATCTTGACAGGTACCTCTTCGTACGTTAAGTCTTCGGCTATCTCGTCCGGTTCTAACTCAATAATGTGGTTCGGGTCTTTCACATATTTACGAAGTAAAGATATGTGAAACACATTATGAACACGAGACATACTCGGAGGTAATGCGAGTCTATAGGCTACATTTCCTACTCGGTCAAGAATTTGAAATGGACCAATAAATCGTGGATTGAGGTTTTCTCTCTTCTTGAATCTTGTAACTCCCTTCCATAGGGCAACACGCAACAATACATGATCCCCAATGCTAAATTCCACGTCCTTTCGTTGAAGATCTGCATAACTCTTTTGTCGATCCTGTGCCATTTGTATACGTTGTCGAATTATTTGGATCTTTTTCGTAGTCATACGTACTAACTCGGGTCCCAACAATGTTGCTTCTCCCACCTCATCCCAACATATTGGAGAGCGACACTTTTGTCCATATAATGCTTTAAATGGAGCCACATCTATACTTGCCCGATAACTGTTGTTGTAGGAGAATTCCACCAATGGTAAATACTTATCCCAACTCCCTTTGAAGTCTAGGACACAGAGTCTTAATAGATCTTCAAGAGTTTGGATAGTCCTCTCTGATTGTCCGTCCGTTTGAGGATGGTATGCCGAACTAAATCGTAAATCCGTGCCCATAGCTTTTTGCAAGCTAACCCAAAATCGTGAAGTGAATCTTGGGTCACGATCCGAAACTATGGATACTGGCATGCCATGCAATCTCATAATCTCATTCACGTACATACTAGCAAGACGTTCAAGGGAATAAGTCTCCCGTATGGGCAAGAAATGAGCAGACTTAACTAATCTATCAACAATAACCCAAATAACATTTATGCCTTGAGAAAACGTGGGAAGACTTGTAACAAAATCCATGGTAATGTGTTCCCATTTCTATTTCGGAATCTCTAGTGGTTGTAATGGACCCTTAGGTACTTGATGCTCCGCCTTTACACGTTGATAAGTTAAACATCGCGAGATAAACTTTGTAATCTCTCTCTTCATATTGTTCCACCAAAATGTATGTCGAAGATCACGATACATTTTGGTACTTCCCGGATGGATTGCAAACGGTGTATTATGTGCCTCCATCATGATCTTGAACTTCAAATCAGATTCTTTAGGAACACAAAGTCTGGAGTGGACTCGAAGTATTCCTTCTTCATCGATTCTCGCTTCCGGAATAGCACCTTCTTGTACTTTCTTCTTCATACGCATCAGCTCCGGGTCGGTGGCTTGAGCAACTTTAACTTCATCGATTAAAGTTGGTTCTATGCGTATACTTGACATCATCACGCTCGTTCCTGCATATGATCTTCTACTCAACGCGTCAGCTACCACCTTCGCTTTTCCAGGATGGTATTGAATAGTGTGGTCATAATCTTTTAACAGCTCGAGCCAACGTCGTCATCGCATGTTGAGTTCCTTTTGTGTAAAAAAATATTTGAGGCTTTTTTGGTCTGAATATATCTCCACTTTCTCTCCATATAGATAGTGCCTCCAGATCTTTATCGCAAAAACGACTGCTGCCAACTCTAGATCATGAGTAGGATAATTCCTCTCATATTCTTTAAGTTGTCGCGAGGCATAGGCTATGACTTTCCCATGTTGCATGAGAACACATCCTAACCCTTTGCCTGAAGCATCGCTGTAGATAACAAATCCATCTGAACCAGATGGTATTGTCAGAACAGGTGCCGAAATAAGTCTCCTCTTAAGCTCTTGGAAACTCTTCTCACATTCCTCGCTCCATACGAATTTTGTATCCTTCCGAGTCAGCTGAGTTAATGGAGTAACGATTCAAGAAAATCTTTCCACGAATCTCTGATAGTAACCAACTAAGCCTAGAAAGCTACGTTTTTCGATTACTGACTTAGGTTGCTCTCAACTGTGACTCATATCCCAATCTTGGATAACACATCACAATGGCACCTATCAGTTTACTACCGTACGAATATGGCGTCCCCTACGGAGAGTCTGGCTTCGGTGCATTCCACAAAAGAAATTACAGGTTAGAGGCTCGGTTATCAACTTCTATAGTTGGGTTTTTAACTCCTGAAGTTCAATAGGAGTCATTCGATATGAGATTTTAGAAATGGGTTTTGTATCGGGTTCAAAGTCGATACAAAATTCAATATCACGCTCTGGGAGTAGGCCAGGAAATACGTCAAGAAATTTACTAACAACAGAAATATCATTCAAATCTAACGTATTTTTGTTCAAGTCCATAACATGGGCTAAGAAAGCTTGACATCCATTTTTCAATAAACGAATAGCTTTATGACTTGATATGACAGTGATTGATTTTAATGGTTTAGTTGCTTGAATTGCATAACAAAGTTGGTTAGGAATATGAAAACTAACAACCTTACGTAAAGCAATCAATTTTGGCATGATGAGTAGTTAACCAATCAATCCCTAAAATCACATCAAAAGCAAGTATCTTTAAAGAGATAAGGTTAACAGGTAATGTGATGGTGCCAACTTGGATCAAACAAGATTTATAAATAGTGGATGTGATGAAAGTTTCTCCTAACGGAGTCTCCACAGATAGATCAAAGTCTAATTTCCCCAGAGTCAAGTTTAAACGTTGAGCACAAGCAGGAGTTATAAATGAATGGGTAGCACCAGTATCTAGTAAGGTATAAACTTCGCAAGAATTTATGACTAGCTTACCCGTGATCACCTCGTTTGGGTTCCTCGTATTTTGACCGGTCACGATAAACGCCTTCCGTGAACCGATTGACTTTGACTTTTCTCGGGATGACCTTTTGAGTCACCATCCTCACTGGATTTGGTTTCACATAAATGCAATCTCGAGCGATATGTCTTTCCTTTCCACAATTATAACATACCTTAAACTATTGTGGGCGATTTAATGATATGTCCTTCTTTCCCAAGACTTATAAGATATGAATGGGTGGTCGTTTCTCCTCCTTGAAACCGATTTGTCTTGCATCGATGTCTTCACATGGTCATTGTTGAATCTCCTCTTTTAAAATCTCCTCCCGACTCGCTTCTTCTATTCTCGTGGTCATGATTACCACCAGAGTGGTTACCATTTTGTCCGTCTTTTCTTTTCTCTCCTCCGGGTTATCGTTATTCATTGATCGCTATCTTCTAGATGATCCTGGTTGTGGTCCCTCGATTGACCATACTCGTTATCCGCTCTAATAATTGAGCCTTATTGACAACATCCTGAATAGAGAGAAAATTTATGAGAAATGAGATATTGACGTATGCCGGGTTTCAAACCTCTCAGAAACATCCGCGTTATACGTTCCTCATTCTCCACCAAATGAGGTGCAAACCTGGATAACTCTGCAAACTTCTCCTCGTATTGGGACACCGTCATGTTATTTTGTTCCAGTCTAATAAACTCCACTTCCTTCATATGATGAATACTTTTAGGAAAGTACTTGTCATTAAACGGTTTCTGAAATGTCTCCCATGACATGCTGAGTGCAGCTGGATGGGTACGCTTCAAAGATTCCCACCAGTAATCTGCCTCATTACGGAACATAAAAGTGGCGAATGGAACCTTCTGTTCCTCCGTGCATCCCAAGACATCGAATATCTTGGTAATTTGCTTGACCCACGTCTCCGCCTTAATCGGATCCGGCTTTCCCCAGAACTCTGGTGGTCCCAACTCTTTGAACTGCTTAGCTGTGACAAACTGTGCGTTGTTATCATTTCCACCTGTATTTTGAACACGAGTCTCCCTCGTTTGATTTTGCATAAACTTCAAAAAGCTTCTAAACATCCCGTCGTTCATCATCTTCTCAGTGGCGTTGTTCATAGGAGGATCATTGCCGGCCTGCTGCACGTTCTCCTCATTAGTGAGTACAGGCGTCTCCACATGCAATCTCATTTACTCCACTGTTAACATTCTCAGTCGACATTCTCAAATACTGCCATAAAATAAGGGTTAATTAAGGAAATCACATATCACATAATATCCCTATATACTGACCAACTAACAAATAAGCTTAGGTAGGACACACTAGCGATGTATTTACTCGTCGATCTCCTTCTAGTTCTATTCCCCGATCTTCGCTAGAGATCATATCCCTAAGCTCTGATACCAACTATGACGCCCCCAAAATAGGTATACATCACCCATTTTGAGTCATCAATAACATGGTACAGAAACAACTACAACTTTATTAATACAATACATAAACTGTGAGTTTAAATACAAATATTGTCATCTAGACAATATTCATACCCAACTAAGTCCTCATTATAATTATTGGTACATTATTTTACAAAAATGGTGAGGACTACTAAAATAACTTCTAGAACCATCATTCCACACCCCGACTCGTACTCGCTACTCTCGCCTCCTGAGAAGAAAAATAGAACAAAAAAGAAAAGGGTGATCTCAACTAGCCCAGTAAAGAATATTATGTCTAAGATAATATAGAACAAATTATCGTTAGTCTTCAACAAGGATAAATCTGATAGAATACAATAGACAACAAGTTCCAGATCAATATTCGTAGCGAAAAATAATAATTCATAAATGAGTTACGTAGAGAATGAAATCTACTATAATCTATGAATTTAATAGTCCATCATCAATATTTTATCCCTGTAACATCAATCAATATTCATCTTGAATCAAATATGCATCTTTGCACTATAGGCCAAAGATATTCATCAGTCGATCATGTTCATCTCAACACCTGTACATCTTTGCACTACGGGCCAAAGATATTCATAATAAAATCAATCATCTTTGCACTATGTGCCAAAGATATTCAAGAACACCATCATTTAGGATCGAGGATGATGAAAAATATTTAAAGAAAACGAATCCAGTGAAACAAAAGAACAAATGTTAAGGATTCGTACTTTACACAATCCGAGTTCAAAAATACTCCATAAATAATCATACAGAAGTAAAATTCAAGAATGATCAAAACATGGATACAATAAAAGCCAGTATTCATAATAGATATTTTCGACAAAAAACGAAAATTTAATTTTTCTGTGAATAGGCCGTATTCATGAATAATGTCAGATACGTGAATAGGCCGATATCAGTGAATAGTAACCAAACACTAAAAGACAAGAATTTCACAAGAAAAATCTTACCAATATTCCAAAGATAATGATATTAGAAGAAATAATACCATTTTAAAAAAATAATATCCCTTACCTCGAAAAGACAGATTGCCGATCGTAATACTAGATATAAGGTCAAGGAACTTACATCAGATATAGCAACACTCAAGGTATCAAAATACTCACAAGAATACGCTCAATATATCGAGAGAGAAATAGAGAGAAAACTTCAGTTTCTGGTGTGATTTTCAATTCTATCCTAAGCACCCCATTTATAGGAAAATGCTTAGAACACCAAAGCAGAAAATTTAATAAAATAATAATATAATTTTCTTAATTTCCTTAGCACACCTCACCAGCTGATTTCAACCATTACCATGTGCCACTCAAATGGGAAAAATGCTTTTCTTAATAAAAATAATTAAAACTTCGAAAAATCAATTATTTCAGAACTTCGGAAATTCAATAATTCATAATAAATAGCTCTTTTGTCAGAAAAATTTGAACCTCATGTTCTTTCCATAGGAAATTTCATTTTCTACAACTTTACAGAAGAAATTTTTTTCAAATCCCAAACAAAAATTGACCAAAATTACATTATATTTTTTATAATCACATTCCTCATATATCAATCAATAATTTATTCACATTCGTCATTTTTCTTTTCATCTTTTCTCTTCATGCAATTATTTTCGTTGCTTTTTCACATTTTTTTCATTCATTCATTTTTATTCCTTATCGAATCTTCCATCAATATTCTCCGATCATAAATGAATATTTTAAAACCACTACAGATTTTTATCTATAAATCAATATTATTAATCAAATCAACCCTTACTATTTCAACATAATAATAAAATTTAATTTCTATTTATTATTTTGAAATAGTAAAGGTTGATTTGATTAATGTGGTGAGTTATGGCGCAATTATTTCAAACAAGCAAGTGGTTTTAAAATATTCATTTTATCGTAGAGAATATTCATTTGGTCATGGAATATTCTCACCGCCTTGGGAATATTCGTATTTTTGCGCTAAATTTTTGTGTGGGCCCCATAATCTAAAAGTGATTAGAGGAAGAAATGACAAGAATAAGTTGTTTATAAATAATTCATGAAGTTATTACCAAGTAATAATATCGTTGGAATATCCGGTGGTTAAAACACAAGAAGATTACCAGATTGCACCAATTATTGATTCTTACGTAAGAAGGCACTACTAATAATTGTTACAAAGAATTACCGCTCAATATTATATTTTATCGATTCATTAATTGCTACGTTGATATTATTGTTGTTTTAATAATTGTCACCGCATAAAGTATTTTCCATTATCGGAGCAATAATTCATATTATCTGAATAATATTATTAGATAACATTATTGGCAATGTCTAGAAAGTTCTATCTAAGGAGAGGTTTGGTCATCTAATCATCGCTACCAAGAAGAGAGATCCTTATTGAAACCCCCTCTTTCCGGGAACCACCGTCACAAGATATGATTCTGTAATATTATTTGTGAATGATTAATTATTGATTTATATGATGAGAAAAATATTAATTTTATGTGTATATAGATGGAGAAAATTTTAAAGTGACAATTGTTGAAAAATTGATATTTTATCTTTTCTGATAAAATATATTATTATATTTTAATAATATAATAATGGTGATATTTTTACAATGAATGTGGGATATATGAATATATGAGGAGGAAGAGTATTTTTGTGGCATTAAATGATTAACACATGTTCTGTGTGTCGGTGGACCCCAATTCTTGACCAAAATTTGATTATAGCCTGTAAAACCGCCCGTTTGTAGATTTCGGTCAATTTCTGTTTGGAATTTGAAAAAACTTTCTTCTGCAGAGTTTTAGAGAATGAAATTTCCTATTGAAAAGACATGTGGTTTAAATTTTTCTGATAAAAGGGCTATTTATTATGAATTATTAAAGTTCTGGTGTTCCAGAATAATTGATTTTTGGAACACTACAAGAATTTCAGGCTACAACGACGAGCTATACCGATGGTCAGTGCGGAAACGTAGCTATAGGGTTATATACCGACGGTCCCGCCTCAACCCTAGCTAAAACAACAAGAGCAAATTTCAATAGCGAGGGTCACCGATCGTCGAGGTATAGGGTAGGGTATGTTTTGAGTAACTGCTTTGATGTAAAGTCCATCTACGTTCTCTCTCATCTCCTATCTTTCTCGTCTCCAAATCCTTTCTTTCTCGCCAAATTTCATCTTCCTTTTTTTCATCTCTAGATCTAAGATCTTGCCCTTTCTTCATCGCCAAATTTCTTCTTCCCTTTCTTCATCACCAAATTTCGTAGCCAAATCTTCCTCGCAAATCTTAGTCAAAGCTAGCATTGCTCATCTAGGGCAATGAAATCGCAAAGCTCCACACGGCTTGAAATTCGTTCAATTTTCCTGGTTTTGATACTTTCATGAGATGGGTAGATTTGGGTTAGATTCAATCAAATGTATGCTTCGGTCTCACCGCCGTGACTCTGCTAGACAAGGCAATAGAAAACCTACGCCTTTCGTGTGCCTCGCCATGAAGATGCTCCAGATCCAACCTAAGAAGGAAATTGTCGTCGAATTCATTAGGAACAAAGATTACAAGTCAGTTTTCGAATTTTAAAGTCACTTGTTTATGAATTTATTGCAATTATGTACCTTTGCTCGTTTTAATTATCATCCTATTGCGAATTCGAACCACTATTTTTATATGTGTATGTGTCTTTATATGGATATATATATATATATATATATATAATCTCATCTGGTTGTTACATGTCTTCAGTTCTTTTATTATTTTCTTCTGATTTGTGTTTGACAGTTGTTTATTCTGGTTACATTTGATATACCTTACCTCTTAGTGTTTGTTTTATAAACTGTTGCAAATTTTGTACTACTCTTTTTCTGTTTTTTTTAAATTCTCTGATTTTGATTTGTTTAATCTAGTATGTATGTTTGGATCTATGTTGTATTGGTTTCTCCTTAAGTCTTCATTCGGTCAGATAACATCTAATTAGATATGCACAACGCGCCCGATCATCGATTACACTAAGTATGAATATAAATGAATTTTGCTACTTCATCTATCCGAGTTTTAGTTTTTTTGTAATTGATATGCCGATTCGAGTATTGTGAAATAGATATTTTTAGTTTTAAGTTGGGATGTATTTGATTTTTTCTCGATGAGTTGACACATTATTTTGGTAGTTTTGTCTCGGACATATCCGAGTTTGTTTTCTACTTCCTTTTTACTCAAATTTATAAAGATCTTCGGGGTGAATATTTTTTGTGAATTACGAGAATAATCAATCTATTGTTCGAGTATGACTTTTTTAATCTAAATTTATAAGTTACCTTTTCCCATCTCTACGTCTTTATAAATGGAAAATGATTTGTTTATTGAATAATAATGTTTGAAGGAATGTCTTAAGTTGTTTATATAGATTATTAGTGCTCATTTTCGATCAACACGCTTTTTGCTTAATATTACTCTTTCTTTGATAACAATTTCGGTTTCTCTCATTGAATGTAGGATCTTCAAGAACACCTTTTCAAGATTTACTCATTTGCAACATTAAGAAGTAGTCAAGATGGTAAATGAATTTGTTTTGGTTAGTTTATGAACATTCTGCAGATCTTTTAATCTTGTTCTTTTGGTTGGCTAAATAAATGTAATGTTCGATTACAAAAATTACCTCAGTATCACGCAGTGAAGTTTTCATCTGATGAGCTCCATGAGATTATGGACTACAAACATAACATTCGTAATGCTTGTTATTACCCATATTGATCATGGTATGGAAGCATCTGGCTCTTTCTTTTTGATATTTATATTTTTTTAGCAAGCTTAAAAGTATAGCTCTGACGGTCACCTGATAACTATAACATGGCTGTACTTTTTTACCTTTTCTGTGGAATATATCAAAAAAGATGTTCACATTTTATGTTGCAGGAAGCTTTTGTAAGCTTCTACTTGTTTTGGTGGCATTTCGTCACCAAAACCGAGGCAAATGGTTTATAATAAATATTTAAAAAATGGTAAATACATCTGAAATTAATGTATATCTATTGTGGGAAACGCCCTATGCATGTGCCCAGAGAGCCATCTTATGTACATTTGATGTGGGTTTGAGTTCAGCTGAAAAAACTATTGTCTACCCTTATATATTGTTTGATGTTCTTTCTTATTACATGATTTTGATAATCTTAATACTGCTTGTACTGATGTCATTTCTTACTAACGACAGGGAAGTCCACCCTTACCGATTGTACCTTGGAAAATTCTCCTCCCTATTGTACCTTGGTTCTTCATGTAAGTTCAAACCATGGACCTGTTGTATGAACTCCTCCTTTACTCTTTTGTTCAACGATTTGGTTCAAATCTAAAGAGACCCTTTCTTTTTTCTTCTTTTTCCCCTTTAATGGTCAGTACTATCTATTTATATATATTGTGTTTTTTTTTAAAGATGATTTTATAAAGTGGTCGCTTGGGTTAATATTAATATCATACACAATTTTGTGTGTATGTATTTGTGAGTTCCATATTATGTGGAAAACCATGGTCTTATATGATCAAGTTTTGATTTGTGTATGCCATATACCTTAGCAATGCGTGTTTGTAAGAATGCCCCGCAAATTAGCAATTTGACTATTTGCTTTTAGGATATTAATGTGCATTTTACATATTGCGAGGTAAAGATGTGGTGGTTCATCTATGTTTAGAATAATGTGCTTTTTGTATCTCATTTATATTGCATATATCTTGGAGGCAAAGGAGCAAACTTCAATGAAATGGCAAGTATTGGTTTATCGCTCCCCATGGGTTGACAATATCAAGCGAAGCATGCCAGGATATCGGAAGAATGGCAAAACTCGCCACAAGGATTGTGGGAAGAGATATGGAAGGTCTAGAAATGCGCAAAATGACATGCGGCGTGCTGCCTGGGTGACCCGCCTAAGCCTCTTCTCTTATCTGTTCTATCTGGTGAAACTTTTATGGTTACAAAAGAGACTAATACACACTTTATAGATACTTTTCATTTTCTTATGGTGCCTAATGAGGTGGACAATGTACTTGTTTGTGATGCTTGTAATGTTGTAATGTGAATGATTTTAAATGATGTATATAATATTTTTATATTTTATTTTATATTGTATTTGTGTTTGTTGAATAAATGTGCATTATTAATTTTTTTAAATATGAAAAGGCTATAGCGACGGTCATCGAATCGTAGCTATAGTGTTCTATAAAACACATCCCTATAGCTTGACGGGCCACCGAGCCGCATTATAGACATCTATAGCTACTACCATGACCATAGCAATAACTCTCGAAAGCTATCGTTAAGAAAGAGCAAATACACAATTTTGCCATGACCTATAGCTAGGAATTCGGTGACTGTCGCTTATAGGCTAAAAGACCGTTACTATAGGCTTTACTTAAAGACGGGTTCTATGGGCGATCGATTGTCGGTGGCCAATTACTAAAACTTTTAGCGATGGTCTTTTTTTAGTTTATAGCGACGGCCATTTACATCGTCGCTATAAGTCGATTTTCTAGTAATGGAAGTTTTAATTATTTTTTTTTAAAGAAAAACGTTTTTTACATTTTGTGGCCTCATTAAACATGTGATAAGTTGCTGAATTCAGATTCTTGGTGTGCTAAGAAAATTTGTATAAATATATTATTATTTTATTAAATTTTCTGCTTTAGTGTTCTAAGCATTTTCTTATAAATAGGATGCATAGGTTAGAATTGAAAATCACACCAGAAACTAAAATCTTCTATCTCTTTCTCTCTCGATATATTGAGCGTATTTTTGTGAGTATTTTGATACCTTAAGTGTTGCTATACGGTGTAAGTTCCCTTCAGCACTATATCCAGTATTTTAGTCAGAAGTACCGTCTTTTCGAGGTAAGGGATACTATTTTTAAAAAAAAATGGTATTATTTCTTCTAATATCATTATGCGGGAATATTGGTAAGATTTTTCTTGTGAAATTCTTGTCTTTTAGTGTCGGGGTACTATTCACGTATACGGCACTATTCACGTATACGACATTATTCATGATACGACACTATTCACAGAAAAATTAAATTTTCAGTTTTTGTCGAAAATATCTATTATGGATACTAGCTTTGATTGTATCCATGTTTTGATCATTCTTGAATTTTACTGCAGTATGATTATTTATGGAGTATTTTTGAACTCGGATTGTATAAAGTACGAATCCTTAACATTTGTTCTTTTGTTTCACTGGATTCGTTTTCTTTAAATATTTTTCATCATCCTTAGTCCTAAATGATGGTGTTACTAAATATCTTTGGCCTGTAGTGCAAAGATGGTTGGTTTTATAATGAATATCTTTGGCCCGTAGTGCAAAAATGTACAGGTGTTGAGATGAACATGACCGATTGATGAATATCTTTGGCCTGTAGTGCAAAGATGAATATTTGATTCAAGATGAATATTGATTGATGTTACAGGGATAAAATATTGATGATGGACTGTTAAATTCATAGATTATAGTAGATTTCATTCTCTACGTAACTCATCTATGAATTATTATTTTCCGCTGCGAATATTGATCTAGAACTTGTTGTCTATTTTATTCTATCAGATTTTTCCCTATTGAAGACTAATGATAATTTGTTCTATATTATCTTAGTCATAATATTCTTTACTGGGCTAGTTGAGCTCACCCTTTTCATTTTTGTTCCATTTTTCTTCTCAGGAGGCGAGAATGTGGCGAGTACGAGTTGGGGTATGGAATGATGGTTCTAGAAGTTGTTTTAGTAGTCCTCACCATTTTTGTAAAATAATGTACCAATAATTGTAATGAGGACTTAGTTGGGTTTGGATATTGTCTAGATGACAATATTTGTATTTAAACTCACAGTTTATGTATTGTATTAATAAAGTTTTAGTTGTTTCTGTACCATGTTATTGATGACTCAGAATGGGTGATGTATACCTATTTTGGGGGCGTCATTCGTTCCTCATTCTCCACCAAATGAGGTGCAAACCTGGATAATTCTGCGAACCTTGCCTCGTACTGAGACACCGTCATGTTGTTCTGTTCGAGTCTAATAAACTCTACCTCCTTCATATGACGAATACTTTCTGGAAAGTACTTGTCATTGAACAGTTTCTGAAATCTTTCCCAAGACATGTTAAGTGCATCCGGTCAGTACGCTTCACGATTCCCACCAAGAATGCTTCACCACGAAACATAAAAGTGGCGAATGGAACCTTTTGTTCCTCCGCACCCCAAGACATCGAATATCTTGGTAATTTGCTTGACCCACGTTTACGCCTTGATCGGATCCGGCTTTCCATGGAAATCTGGTGGTCCCAACTCCTTGAATCGCTTGGTTGTGATGCATCGTAGCGTTGCCATCATTTCCACCGTATTTTGTACACGTAGTCTCCTCGTCGATTTTGCATGAACCGCAAAAGCTTCTAAACATCCCGCTGTTCATCATTTGCTCAATTATGGCGTTGTTCACAGGAGGAACATTGCCACTGTTGCACGTTCTCTCGCTGGTGAGAGTACAAGGCTCTCCACGGTCTCATAAACTCCATTGTTAACGTTCTCAGCAACCATTCTTAAATACTGCCATAAAACAAGGGTTAATTAAACAAATTAACATATCACATAATATCCTATATTATGACCGACCAACAAATAAGCTTAGGTAGGACACACTAGCGAAGGATTTACTAAATCTCTCCCTCCTAGTTCTATTCCCCGATCTCCGCCAGAGATCATATCCCTAAGGTCTCGATACCAATTGTGACGCCCCAAAATAGGTATACAACACCCATTCTCGAGTCGCCAAAATACATGGTATAGAAAGAAAATTACAACTTTGACAATACAGATGTCGTGTAGAATACGACAATACAACTGTGAGTTTGAATACAAATATTGTCTTCTAGACAATATACACACCCAAATAAGTCCTCATTAATTATTCATACACTATTTTACTGTAAATGATGAGGACAGCCTAAAACATCTTCCTAGAACCATCACCCATACCCCGACTCGATCCTCGCTATGTTCTCACCTCCCGAGAAGAAAAATGGAACAAAAGGAAAAGGGTGAGCTCAACTAGCCCAATAAAGAATATTATGACTAAGATAATATACAACAAATTATCGTTAGTCTTCAACAGGAAAAATCTAATAGAATACAATAGACAACAAGTTTTAGATCAACAAATGCAATGAAATAAAGAATCCATTAGAAGAGTCACGTAGAGAAAGAATTCTACCGTCTTCTAAGGTTTAAAAGTCCATCATCAATAGTTTATCCCCGTAATAATAATCAATATACATCTTTAATCATCTTTGCACTACAGCCAAAGATATTCATTCATATCACCGATTGGTCATGTTCATCTCAACACTGCTCATCTTTTGCACTGAGGCCAAAGATATTCATCGATTAATCGTTCATCTTTGCACTACACAGCCAAAGATATTCATTTATATCACCATTTAGGATCGAGGATGATGAAAAACATTTTTAAGAAACGAATCCGGTGAAACAAAATGACAAGGATTAAGGATTAAGGATTAAGTACTTTGTTTTACCCATGTCCAAAAATACTTGAAAATAATCATATTGGTGTAAAATTCAAGAATGATCAAAACATGGATACAATCAAAGCTAGTATCCGTAATAGATATTTTGGACAAAAGAAAAATTTTATTTTTTAGGTGAATGCCAGATTCGTGAATAATAGTGTCGTATACGTGAATAAGTACCGTATATCGTGAATAGTAACCCAAACACAACAAGTTCCAAATTTGATAAAAAGTTCACCAATACTTTAAGATAATGATATGAAGAAAAAAAATATCATTTAAGAAGAAAATAATATCCCTTACCTCAAAATAACCGCATTTCCGATTTGAATTTCGGTATAGTCTTGTAAACTCTGACCGTATAGCAACACTCAAAGTATACTCACAAGAATACGCTTCGATAATATAGAGAGAGAAGAGAGAAAACTTAGTTTTCGTGTGATTTTCAATTCTAACTTAGCCTCTATTTATAGGAAAATGCTAACGCCAAAGGAGACTAAAATAATAAATTAATATTATTTATAAACCAATTTCTACGCATGCTTTCAGCCCCTCAATGCTGAAAATTTTAGCAGCCCATGTGCATTCAACACCCACCAAAAAGTGGGTCCCACCATAATTAATAAAAAAAATTATTTTATTTTCCGTAACTTCAATAATTCATAGAAAATAGCCTGTTTATCGAAAAATTGAAACTCATGACTTTCCATGGGAAATCCCATTCTCTACAACTTTGCGGAAGGAAAATTTTCCAAATTCCAAACAAAAATTGACCGAAATCCACAAACGAGCAATTTTACAGTCTATAATCACTTTTCGGTCAAAAATTGTGTCCACCAATACACACAAAACATGTGTTAAACATTTAATGTCACAAAATACTCTACCTCCTCATATACTCATATATCCCACATTCATTGTAAAATATCACCATTAATATATTATCAAAATAATATATTTAAATGAATTATTTTATCGAGAAAAAGATAAAATATTAATTTTCAACAATTGTCACATTAAAATTTTCTCCATCTATATCCACATAAAATAAATATTTTCTTTATCATAATAATCAATAATTGCTTATTTAAAAATAATATTACGTAATCACAAGATCGACAACCGTGGTAGTTCCCAGGATAGAAGGGCTTTCAATAAGGATTTCTCACTCATTTGGCGCCGCAATTAGATGACCTAACCTCTCCTCGATGTAACTTTCTAGACATTGCCAATAATGTAATCGATAATATTATTCAAATAATATGAATTATTGATTTGATAATGGAAAATCTCGTGTAATGACAATTATTGAAACAACAAAGAATACAAAATATCAACGCAAAGAATTATTGAATTAATAAAATATAATATTGAATAAGAATTCACTGTAACAATTATTGAGTAGTGCCTTCTTACGTAAGGATCAATAATTCAACAATATTTGTGCAACCCACATATTATCGTATTTTAACCACCGTGTAACCCAACAAAATTGTTAATTGGTAACAATTTACGCTGTTATTTATAAAACTCAATCTTTGTCGTTTTCTTTCATCCAACCGTTTTCCGTTATGGGCCCACCAATGACTGCGCCGTCGTACGGAGATTCCCGACAAAAAGAATATTCCACGACCAAACGAATATTCCCCGACAATAATGAATATTTTATAACCACTTGCTTATTTTGTAAACTTTGCACATTTCACCCATAACCAAAGAATTATATCAAATTAACCCTTATTAATTTAGAATAATGAATAAAGAAAAATTCAATTTTATTTATAATAAGTTGGGGTCTTACAAAGTTTGCAGAGTTATCTAGGTTTGTACCTCATTTGTGGAGAATGAGGAATGTATGACGCGGATGTTTCTGAGAGCTTTGAAACCGAGGGACCACAACTAGGATCATACCGAAGATAGCAGTCAATAGAATAACGATAACCATCGGAGAAAAAAAAAGTCGGACAAAAATGGTAACCACTCTAGTGGTAATCATGGCCATGAGAATAGAAGAAGCGAGTCGGGAGGAGATTTTAAAAAGAGGAGATTCAACAACGACTATGTGAAGATGTCAGCGCCAATAATGTACCAATAATTGTAATGAGGACTTAGTTGGGTATGGATATTGTCTAGATGACAATATTTGTATTTAAACTCACAGTTTATGTATTGTATTAATAAAGTTGTAGTTGTTTCTGTACCATGTTATTGATGACTCAGAATGGGAGATGTATACCTATTTTGGGGGAGTCACACCTCATTACATTTATTATCACACTATTTAACAGAATAGTGAGGACTACTAATGCTATCATCTAGTCCGTCACTCCATTCCCCGACTAGTCCCAGCTATATTCTCATTTCCTGAGGAGAACAATGAAAGCAAAAGATGAGCTCAACTAGCCCAGTAAGAAATATTATGACTAAGATAATGCAGAATAAATTATCATTAGCCTTCAACAATGTTAAACTGATAGAATCTAATAGACAACAAGTTTAACTGCAGCGGAATAAGCAATCCATTAGAAGAGTCAAGTAGAGCTTAAAATCTACTATCTTCTATAATTTAAAAAGATTTTCATCAACTTTATTGCTGAGACTCAGCTTAATAAATAAACCACAGCATCCCTGCACCACGGCCAAGAATATTTATGTAATCATCAATGGTCATGATTATACCGAATAATCCCTGGTCATAATCATACCAACAACTGTCCATCAATGAACTACAGGCCAATAAGGACTTTTACTACATCATTCGTCACATTACGGTCCATGATTATACCGAATAATCCCTGGTTATAATCATACCAAGTCCATTTATGCACGTAAGCCAAAGATGACTTTAATCACAATATAAGCACGAGGATGATGACAATGACATAATAATTTAATAAAATAAGTTCAAGGATAAATTTTAAAGATTTATAAATTAATTTATCCAGAAATCAATAACGTACAAATTGTCAACATAATACTTTTTTGTGGAGTAAAATTCAAGAATGTCCAGAAGAATATTTTCATGAAAAGATACTGGATGAAGCACAAATATCAAGGATATTCCACTAATTTCATGGAGTATAGAAGCCAAAACTTTAACCAACTGAGTATAATAGAATATATGAAACTGTAAATAGATTTTTGCCCGCCATGCGGTAATCCACGTAGACAGATCACTTTCACAATTTAATAAGGAATGAATACGAAGGATCATTCACCATGCATGTGGTAAATCCACATAGATAGGTTATCCCAACAGAATAATAAAGAATGGAATAACAGAAGAATTCACCATGCATGTGGTAGTCCGCGTTGACAGGTTATTCCAACATAATAATATAGAATGGAATAACAGAAGAATTTCACCATGTATGCGGTACTTTGCATAGACAGATTATTCCAACAAAATAATAAAGAATGGAATAACAGAAGAATTTCACCATGTATGCGGTACTTCGCATAGACAAGTTATTCTAACATAATAATAAAGAATGGAACTAGGTCATTGGTAATACGCACAAACATGATATTCTAATATAATAACAAAGAATGGAACCAGGTCATACGTAATCCGCACAGACAGGATGTTTCAACAGAATAATAAAGAATGGAATAACAACAGAATTCACCAAAAAAAGCGATAGACCCCACGCATAAAGTTATTCCAATGTAATAATAAAGAATGGAATAATAGAAGAATTTCACCATGTATGCGGTACTTCGCATAGATAGGTTATTCCAATATAATAATAAAGAATGGATTAACAATTCTTACGAATATTGAAAGAAAATAACTCTCTTCATGAATACGAAAGAATAATACCCCTTACCTTAGAAAGAAGACCGGATAATCGGAATATAGTAAATAATGGACTTCTCTTCTTCTTCCTCTCTATAATTTCTCTCTATAATAATTGCTCTATAGCTTTAGTGAATTGGTGAGAAATGAAGGAAGAATGAGATTCTATTTATAGGAAAATATAGTTTTGATAATTGCACGTTTTGGGGCTCAAAATATTACAGTATATTACCTTCCTCTTTTTCTTCATTTTAAATTTAGTCCTGCAAGTATTATCAAACTTGCACCACCTCCCCTAATAATAAATATTGTGAATCAATAGTTCAATCATGTGAATCAATAGTTATAATCATGTGAAAATACGAATTACAGTATAATACCTTCAACTATACCTCTATTTTTAACTTAGTCATGCAAGTATTATCAATCTTGCACCACCTCCCCTAATAGTACAAGAATGTGAATCAATAGTACACACATATGAATAAATAGTTATAATCATGTGAATTAATAGCAATTAAATGCTCATTTATCCGGTTAATTACCCGATTGGTCAATATAACCTTCAGACATCAATTATTATCGAAATAAATGTCGATTTTCACTAACACTAATAACTCCAACACAATAGAACTATCAATTTCATCTTTAATCAACACAAACTTATTCATCATTAATATTATAATTCACAATATTTAACAACCAGGTCATTCCCAGGAAAGAGGGGGCTTTCCGATAAGGATTTCTCCTTATTGGCGCACAATTAGGTGACCAAACCTCTCCTTGACAGAACTTCTAAACATTGTCAATATTGCAAATAATAATATGAATAACTTTTCCGTCTCAATTATTGATTTAATAATATAACATATTATGCAAATGATACTGTGACAATAATTGAATCAATAATATGAGAGATATGATGCAACAATTACTGTAGGAATAATTGAGTATAACTGAGTGACTTCTCACGTAATCGTCAATAACCAATACCGTGTGCTACTATCCAACCACGTAGACATCGTATTTTTTTACTAAGGGTAGTTCAACAGTTTTAACGGTAACACTTTCGCCGTTATTTTTAATAAAAGATAATTATGTCGTTTTCTTACTACGATAATACTTCCGTTGTGGGGTCCACCAATGATTGTACCGTCGTACGAATATTACTTGTTAAAACGAATATTCCCTGACCAATCAAATATTATATAACCACTTGCTTACTTTGAAAAATTTATAAATATTACCCACAACTATAACATTATATCAAATCCATACCATAATTTTCAAAAAAATATTTCGGGAAATTTAAATCTTTATTCATCAACGGTCATGATCATGCCATAAAACAATTCATCTTTGCACCCTTGGCCGAAGATAACCCATGGTCATGATCATACCAAAAACTGTCCATTAATGCACTACGGGCCAATGAGTACTTTTACCATATCATATGTAACATTACGGTCATGATTATACCGAATAATTCCTGGTCATAATCATACCAATTCCATCTATGCACTATGGACCAAAGATGACTTTCATAACAATATAAGCATGAAGATGATGACAATGATATAATAATTCAATCAAACGAGATCAAGGAAAAATATTAAATACTTTAACAATTTAATTTATCCAAAATTCAATAATGTCCAAATTATCAACATGATACTGCTTTGTGGAGTAAAATTCAAGAATAATATTATATCAAAAATGATTTGGACCGAAAAGAAATTAATTTTTGTCATGAATAGTACTCCGGGTGAATAGTACCCAAGTGAATAATACCCCGTGAATAGTACTTCAGGAATAGTACTCCGTGAATAGTAACCCGGCATGCAAAGATCAAAAATTATCAAGAATACTCAAAATAATATTTCCATGAAAAGATATTGGATGAAACGCAAATTTTAAGGATATTCTACTAATTTCATGGAGTATAGAAGCCAAAACTTTAACAAAATGAGTGTAGAATTCGGAATTTGAAACGAAATAATATTACTTACATACTACAGAGTATGGAAGAAAATATTATTTCCTACGAATACTAAACAAAAATAATATCCTTTACGAATATTAAACGAAGACAATATCCCTACGAATATTGAACGAAAATAATATTCCTTACGAATATTGAACGAAAATAAATTTTCTTACGAATACAAAAATAATATCGTAAGGGAATATGAAATAAATAATACCCCTTACCTCAAAAAGAGAGCAATTCTGACTGGTATAGTGAATATATTCTTGAAGAAAATTTTTACTATTTTCTACACTCAAAGCTTCCTTAAACTCTAAAGAAATACTCTCAATATTATAGAAGAAGAATTCTCTGATTTTGGTGTGATTTTTAATTCTAACTGAGTATCCTATTTATAGGAGAATGGAAAGGATACTATTTGAATTCACAGTACACAAAGGTTCACGGGCAGAGTTCTGAATTCAAAGATGAAACTTTTAAAATTTTGATTTTACTATGCAAATACTATGCAGACATTATGCAAATATTATACATAATAAAATATAATATATTCTATTTTCCATAAAAAAACAAAACTTATTATAATATATATATATATATATATATATAATATACATTTTCGTGACATCCTGCTCCCCCCTAATTTCATTTTTTCGCACGTGGGCCCCAAATGTGGCCCAACCTTTATTATATTGAATAACTTTCTACCGATTATTTTGAAAAATGGGTAAGTGGGGATCCAAATAATAAGTAAAATTTACCACAAATACATCATTAAAATTCCCTTAATATTTTTAACAACATTTATTCATCATTATTATAACTCGCAATATTAATAACTCGATCGTTCACAGGAAAGAGGGGGCTTTCCGATAAGGATTTCTCCCTATTGGCGCACAATTAAATAAACTAACCCCTTTCCTCGATAGAACTTTTTAGACATTGTTAATTATGCAAATAATAATATAAATAACTTATCATCTCAATTATTGATTTAATAATATAAAATATTATAACAATAATTGAATCAAATAATGTGAGATACTATGCAACAATTACTGTAGCAATAATTGATGATAATTGAGTGACTTCTCATGTAAGAATCAATAATCAATACCTTGTGCTACTATGCAACCACACATATTACTGTACTTTTACCACCAGGTATTTCAACAGTTAACGGTAAACTTTTGCCGTTATTTTCATAAAAAGATATTTCTGTCATTTTCTAACTATGATAATACTTCCATTGTGGGGACCACCAATAATTTTGTTGTCATACGGATATTCCCCGACAAAAAGAATATTCTCCGACCAAATGAATATTTTATGACAACTTGTTTACTTTGTAAAATTTTCACATAACACCCTTAACTTTAACCTTTTATCAATTTAACCATTTACTAACTAAAATAATAATTATAAGAAAATTGAATACTTTCATTTCATAAAATTCGGGATCTCACAATCTCCCCTCCTTATGAAATTTTTTCCTCGTAATTTACGTACCTGGTAGTTCGAAGAGATGAGAATACCTTGCTTTCTTTTCGGATTTTACCTTCCCGGTTATTTCCTCTATATCATGATTTTCTCATTGCTCATCTCTTGTATTTCAGACATCATTCTAGAATACATCTTCAAAACAAAGGTTAATTGATATGCTACATATTATCCGTATATTCTAGACGACCAATTAAATAACAAATAAACTTAGGTAGGTCATACTAGCGAAAGAATTACCCGTCTCTCCCCTCCTAGTTCTGATCTCACATCTCAGCCAGGGATCATATCCCTAAGCTTTGATACCAATTGTGACGCCCCCAAAATAGGTATACATCACCCACCTTGGGTCACCAGATACATGGTACAGAATACAACTACAACTTAATTATACAACTGTTGTGTAGAATACGACAAAATATAGCTGAGAGTTTTAACACGAATATTGTCTTTTAGACAATATCCACACTCAATGGAGTCCTCATTACAATTATTATCACACTATTTCACAGAATAGCGAGGACTACTAAAGCCACTTATCCTGGACCGTCACTCTATTTCCTGACTCGTCCCAACTATATTCTCATTTCCTGAAGAGAACAGTGAAAGCAAAGGGTGAGCTCAACTAGCCCAGTAAGAAATATTATGACTAAGATAATGCAGAATAAATTATCGTTAACCTTCAACAGTGTTAAAGGTTTAACTGCAGTGGAATAAGTAATCCATTAGAAGAGTCAAGTAGAGCATAATGTCTACTATCTCCTCTAAATTAAAAGTTCATCATTAATATTTTATCCATGTAATACCCATTAACATTTCTTTGTTATACCCAAGACAAAGAGAACTTTCATCACCTGATCCACCAAAGATTATAGTTAAATTCAAAATTCATGTTTATAATAATATGAATCAACAGTTTCTCCTTTCCACAAAGGCTTAATAGAATATTAACTCAATATCCTTACCCCAAAGGATAAAGATATTCAAGTAATAACAATGATCATACAAATTAGTTGTCTATCTTTGCACTACGGGCCAAAGATATTCAACTATAAAACCAATGGTCATGATCATACCAATCAATTACCTGTCAGTGCACTACTGCCAAAGACATTCAACTTTTACCTAATGGTTATGATCCTGCCAATCACATCATCGAATTATCCATGCACTACGGCCAATGATATTCGTTAGTATCACCAGTGGTCATGATCATGTCATACACCTGTCCATCTTTGCACTATGGGCCAAAGCTATCAATCAACAGTTCATCTTTGTACTACGACCAAAGATATCAATCAACAGTTCTTCTTTGCATTACGGGCCAAAGACATACAACTGTAAAACCAATAACCAACAGTTCATCTTTGCACTACGGGCCAACGATGACTTTCAACACAATATAAGCATGAAGATCATGACAATGATATAAAGAATCAATCAAGTGAGATAAAGGATATATATTAAATATTTATAATTCAATTTATCCAGAGTTCAAGAATATATAAATTGTCAACATGATCACCAATTGTGGAGTAAAATTCAAGAATAATATTCATGTATCAAAAATTAATTTGGACAGAAAAGAATCAATTTTTTGTCGTGAATAGTACTCCGTGAATAGTACTTCATAAATAGTACCCCGTGAATAGTATTTTGTGAATAGTACTTCGTGAATAGTATCCCCGAGTGAATAATACCAGAGTGAATAGTACCCTGTAAATAATATTCTGAGTGAATAGTACCACGTAAATAATACCCTGAGTGAATAGTACCCGAGTATATAGAATCCCGTAAATAATAACTCGAGTGAATAGTACCCAGGTGAATAGTAAGAAATAATAACCCTTACGAATAAGAAATAAACAACATCCCTTACCTTAGTAGAAGACTAGATACTGCAATAGTGAAGTAGCAGAATACTCTTCTTCTTCCTCTTTATAGCTTCTCTCTCTATAGTTGCTCTTGTGAGTCTTAGTGAATTGGTGAGAATGAAAGAAGAAATGAGTTTCTATTTATAGAAAAATATAGTTTCGATAATTGCACGTTTAGGGGCTTGATTTATTACAGTTTAGTACCTTCATCTTTGCCTCTATTATTAATTTTGTCCTTCCAGTATTATTAATCTTGCACCACCTCCCCTAATAGTACATGTATGTGAACCAATAGTACATATATATGAACAAATAGTTATAAGCATGTGAATTAATAGCAATTAATTGTTCATTTATCCGATTAATTACCCGATTGGTCAATATAACCTCCAGAAGTCAATTATTATCGAAATAAATATCGATTTTCATTAACACTAATAATCCCAATACAATGGAAATATCAATTTCATCTTTAATTAACACGAATTTATTCATCATTAATATTATAACTCACAATATTTAACAACTAGATGATTCCCAGGAAAGAGGGGGCTTTCCGATAAGGATTTCTCCCTATAATAATGTGAATCAACTGGTATAGCGGGGATATTATTGAAGAAAACTGTCACTGTTTTCTACGCTCAAAGCTTTCTTAAACTCTAAAGAAATACGCTCAAGATAATAGAAGAAGAATTCTCTGATTCTGGTATGATTTTCAATTCTAAAATAAGCATCCTATTTATAGTTGAATGGAAGGATACTATTTAGAAAAAATCATGGACACACAGTGAGATTTTTTTTTCACTGGCGCAAACTTTCGTCTGAAGAATTCACGGATGCCTAAAATTCAAATAAAACAAAAATTTTATATATATAACCATCACTTTCACTTTCATTATCACCCACCACAACCAATTACTTTTCCACCACCACCACACACACACACACACACACACACACACGGCGCGCGAACACACACACACACCTTACACATTTCACTATCACACACACACACACACACACACACAAACCTTTCACTTTCATACACATTTCACTATCACACACACACACACACATTTCATATATATATATATATATATATATATATATATATATATATATATTTTCCGATAAAGATTTCTCCCTATTGACGCGCAATTAAATAACCTAATCCCTTTCCTCGACAGAATTTTCTAGACATTGTCAATAATGCAAATAATAATATGAATAACTTGTCATTTCTATTATTAATTTAATAATATAAAATATTGACAATAATTGAATCAAATAATGTGAGATACTATGCAGCAATTACTGTAGCAATAATTGAGTAAAACTGAGTGACTTCTCACGTAAGCATCAATAATCAATACTGTGTGCTACTACGCAACCACGCGTATTACTGTACTTTTATCACTTGGTATTTCAACAGTTAACGGTAAAACTTTCACCGTTATTTATAAAAAGTTATTTATGTCATTTTTTAACTCCGACAACAATTCCGTTGTGGGGTCCACCAATGATTGTGCCGTTGTACGAATATTTCCCGACCAATCGAATATTTTATAACAACTTGCTTACTTTGTAAAATTTATAAATATTACCCATAATTATAACAAATTCACACCTTAATATTCAAAAATGATATTTATAAAAAAAATTCATCTTTATTCATAAAAGTTGGGTTCTTACATTTTATTTATGAGTTTGATAATTAGTTATGTGGCTTAACTATAAATAGTATTATTGATAATATTTGGCATAATGGGTCATAGGGTTTCATAATCTTGATGGACAATTGAAGACTTTCACCCTTAAGTGTAGCGAAAACATGATACATACAAGATGTTTTCTCTCAATTCATGTAAGTACATAACGTAATAATTAATTAATTGATTTTATTTTATAAAATAAGACGTTTTAATATAATTTATTTAATAAAATACAAAAAAATAAAAAATAATAATAAGAAGAAAAGAATAGAAATGTTATGATATGATTTCCCTCTCCCGTGACTCCCCTTTATTCTGCTTTTCGCCGTGACTCTCCCCCTTCTCCTATTCTCCTCCCGTAAACCTCCTCTTCTGCTTGCCTATATAAGGCAAGCTAGTGAATGAAAATAAGTGAACTTCTCTAAAGGTTTCTCTCTCTTTCTCTCTTACTTGTTCTCTCTAAATTTATGCAACAATTATAAGAGTATATTCATATACTTTGCTAAAGTTTTATAACACGTTATCAGCACGAAGCTCTAACCAACTGAGACTGCAAAATTAAATTCTTGCAATTTATTATTATATTACCGGTTTGGCTATGCCACCAATAGTATAATGTTATTCTTACAATTGGCCTGGCTTTGCCGCCTATTATATTAACTGTCAAGTTATATTTATATTTTATTGTCCAATTTTAAATTATGTTATTTACAGTGGTACCATCTTCCTTGCTGATCCTACAAGACTTGGTGGGAACCTTTTTACCGCTTATTAAATTGTGGAAATAACCTGTATATGTGAAATACTGTATACCTGGTGAATAATCCTTTGTATTCATTTCTTATTAAATTGTGGGAATAACCTGTATATGCGAAATACCGCATGCATGGTGAAATTCTTCTGTTATTCCATTCTTTATTATTCTGTTGGAATATCCTGTCTATGCGGATTACGCATGACCTAGTTCCATTCTTTATTATTACATTTGGAATATCCTATCTATTTGGATTACGCATGACTGGTTCCATTCTTTATTATTCATTTGGAATATCACATGCATGCAATTACGCATGATTTGATTCCATTATTTATTATTACATTGGAATAACACATGCATGCGGCCTATCGCATACTGGTGAAATTCTTTTAGTTATTCCATTCTTTATTAGTCTGTTGGAATAATCTGTCTATGCGAACTTCCGCATGTCGGGTGAAGATCCATTTGCATTTTTGTATATACATTAACATTTGCATATTCTTTTTACTAAAATAATATGCTAATAATGAAAATATAAAAATATTTATATTTACATTTTATCACTACTTGAGGTTGTGGTATAGTTTATTTTTCCTATTTTATACATGCAATTATTTATTGTTTTAATAAATAATAAAATTGTGTTTTAACCCAGAATAGATGACAAACTTGGCAAAAATAGATTTTTCTATTTTGAAAATCTCTAGAGATAACTATTTGGCTTGGGCACTTGATGCAGAATTGCACCTTAGTACAAATGAGTTAGAAAAGACCATTGAATCAGGAAATACAGCAACTTCGGCACAAAATGCAAAAGCCATAATTTTTCTTCGTCACCATATTAATGAAGGATTAAAGACTGAGTATTTAACAGTCAAAGATCCTTTGTCTTTATGGACACAACTGAAGGAAAGATTTGACCACCAAAAATTGGTTGTTCTCCCTAATGCCAAATTTGAGTGGCTTAATTTAAGGCTACAAGATTACAAATCAATTACGGAATATAGTTCCAATGTTTATAGAATAACCTCTACTTTGGCTTTGTGCGGAGATCCAGTTTCTAAAACCCAAATGTTAGAGAAAACGCTCTCAACTTCTCATCCCACCAACATGATTCTGTCGCAACAATATAGACAGAGTAAGTTCACAAAATTCAGTAACTTATTGTCTATCCTCCTTGTTGCAGAAAAGAATAATGAATTGTTGTTGAAAAACCATCAAGTACGGCCAACGGGTGCTACCCCATTGCCGGATATTAATAACACGTCATTCCAGCATAATAAACGTGACAATAGATGGTCATATAAAAAGAAGCCATGGGGAAGAAAGAATAAACGAGACCATCATAACAACAAATTTCAGAAACATGACAATTCAGGCCACCAGAAGTGGCAAGTGTTTGGGTCGGGTAAAAATAAAGAAAATGCAGCACCGATAAAGAACAAACCAGATGTTTGTTTTAGGTGTGAGATGAAAGGGCATTGGTCGGCAGACACGCAGATGCCGAGGCATCCGCTAATTTATTCCAGGAGTCTCAAAAGAACAAAGTAATGGAGGTAGAAACAAACTTTGTTAATCATCAATTGAATATTGTTGATGATCCACCAATGACCAACAATGAGAAAAAGATTGTTGATATTACTAAACCTTCTGAAAGTATCTTTTGGGATATCGTTTAATTTCTTATTTTATTTAAACATCCTGCATGTATAATATTATTAGTTTTCGTTCTATACGTGGTATGTGTTTATCATGAATAAAATTATATATGAAATGTAACTTTTCTTATTTATGTTTTTATATGTGTCAGACCATCTTTAATGGATATGGAGGATATATGTTTAACAGACAGTGCAACAACTCATACAATCCATCAAAGTGAGAAATATTTTTCACAACTAATCAAAGCTAAGGGAAATATAGGAACTATCTCTGGCACATCAAATTTAATCGAGGGATTTGGAAAAGCTAGTTTCATACTACCAAATGAGACACAAGTTTTTATCAAAAATGCTCTATATTCTAGTAAATCAAGAAGAAATTTGCTTAGTTTTAAAGATATTCGACTAAATGGTTTTCACATTGACACAACCAATGAGAATGATAATGAATATCTTCTCATTAGTTCTACTATTTCTGAAAAAAAAATATCTTAGAAAAACTTCATTCAATTTCTTCTGGATTATATACTATGAAAATTAGAGCAATTGAGTCTCATACTGTTATGATTCCAAAAATCATAGATCCCAAATCCTTTATGCTTTGGCATGAAAGGATCGGTCATCCAGGTACTTCTATGATGCATCATATTATTGAAAATTTTACTGGTCATCCTCTCTAAAATAAAAAGGTTTTTCCTAGTAGTGAATTTCCTTGTGTTGCATGTTCTCGAGGAAAATTAATTGTTCGACCATCACCAGTAAAGGTTTATAAAGAAGCCCTAAAATTCCTAGAGAGATTTCAAGGAGACATTTGTGGACCTATTCACCAATTGTCTGGCCCATTTCGATATTTCATGATTTTATTAGATGCTTCAACTAAATGGTCTCATATTTGTCTTCTCTCTTCTCGAAATTTTGCCTTCTCAAAACTTCTTGCTCAAATAATCAAGTTACGGGCTCAGTTCTCGGATCATCCAATCAAGTCAATTCGACTTGATAACGCAGCTGAATTTTCATCAATGACTTTTAATGATTTTTGTATAACTATTGGAATCTCCATTGAGCATTTTGTTCCTCATATTCATACACAAAATGGTTTAGCTGAATCTTTAATAAAAAGACTTCAACTAATTGCACGACCATTAATGTTAAGGGCTAACTTACCTACCTCAGTTTGGGGTCATTCAATTCTTCATGCTGCAGCCATCATTCGAGTAAGACCAACGGCTCTTCATAATTTTTTTCCTCTATAGTTAGTTCTTGGACAGACACCCAACATATCACACTTTCGAGTTTTTGAAAGTGCGGTATATGTTCCAATTGCACCTCCACAAAGAACTATAATGGGAGCCCAACGAAGAATAGGTATTTATGTTGGTTTTGATTCTCCTTCTATTATCAGATATCTTGAACCTTTAACTGGAGATGTTTTTACTGCACGTTATGTAGATTGTCATTTTGATGAATCTGTATTTCCACCATTAGGAGGAAGGAAAGTTTTAAATAAAAAACCCTCTAAAATATCATGGAATGCATCAGATTTAAATTCACTTGATCCTCGTACAGGACAATGTGAAATTGAAGTTCAAAGAATTGTTTATTTACAAAATATTGCAAATCAAATGCCAGATGCATTTAATGATGCAAGAAAAATGATAAAGTCGTATATACCTACAGTGAATACTCCAACAAGGATAGAAATACCTATTGAAAAATCAATTCATGGAGAATTGACAAATAAGGTAATAGAAGAATCTAAACCATGTCAGAAGTGTGGAAGACCGGTTGGTTCAAAAGACACTGTACCACGAAAATCAAAAGCAAATAAGGGAATCCCTGAAGGAATACCCGCTCCAGAAGTAGCACTTATTCCAAGAGTGGAAATAGCCCCAGAAGAGGTACAAACCACTCCAGAAGCAGCACATATTCTGAGAGTGGGAATAGCCCCATGTAGGGGTGAGCATGGTGCGGTTTGAAGTCCAAACCGCACCCGAAACCGCTTAGGTGCGGTTTGAAAAATTCAAAACCGTACACGAAACCGCTTGTGATTAGTGCGGTGCGGTTTTAAAGTGTGCGGTGCGGTTTTAATTGGTGCGGTTTCGGTTCTAAAACCAGTTAAAACAACAAAAAAGTCTAAGCCTTCAATAAAATTTAACATAGAACTTACATCGAGCAATTAACTTAGTGACATAGTCGGCAATGTGAATTATATTAAGCATAGAACCAAAGTTCCTTATGCCAAACATGTCAAATTTACCATCAAATCATAGAACAGTGGGACATGTAAAATAGTTTTAGTTTATAATAAATGAATGATGCTTTAAAACTAAAATATACACTATATAAAACAACGGAGACCATATATTCGATAATAAGTAAGAATGTTTATCTAGTTCCCCAAAAATTAAAAGTATATACTGGAGATAGAATGAAATTCTATCTTATATATTGCAGGAAGGACTTATAGAATATAATTCTAACTATACCTAATTCAAAAAATAATCTATTAGACTATTATTATTATAGCATTGACCTTAACCAATGCATCAAGTGCTCGTACCAACGAATTTGGCCCCTAAGCTATAAGCCCCTCCAATAACGCATCAAACAAATTTGAAATTCTAAAACCCAATTGCTTAATTTTTGACTCTATAACCTCTAATAATATTCTTTCAATTGGTGAAAAAATGACAATGCAAGATTGGGGTTTTCTCTGAGTGTGTTCAAGTGAAAAGTAACTTTAGAATTTACTAGAGATAATACATACACACACACACATGGTGCGGTTTTGGTTTTATGCGTGCGGTTTTGGCTAGTAACCAAACCGGAACCGTAAATTTGGTTATTCAACCCACCTAAAAAATGACCCGCATCTGTAAGAAACCATTGGTGCGGTTTTAATTGGTGCGGTTCGTGCGGTTTTTGCTGCGGTTTCGGTTCCAATTTGGTTACTTGCTCAGCCCTAGCCCCAGGAGAGGTTCAAAATCTCAGTGAAGGGATAAGAGATGAACACCAAGAGATCTCAATAAATTATGTACATGATGAGAAAATATGGGATCGAAGCAAAGTCATGATTGACAATATATTTGCTTTCTCTATAGCATCAGATATTACTTTGATGCCTGACATAGATCCTGAACCACAAAACGTGGAAGAATGTCGGAAAAGAAAAGATTGGCCAAAATAGAAAGATGCTATTCAAACTGAGCTACAATCTCTATTGAAAAGAGAAGTATTTGGACTAGTAGTCCAAACACCATTGGGTGTAATTCTGGTTGGAAACAAATGGGTATTTGTACGAAAGCGAAATAAGAAAAATGAAATTGTGAGATACAAAGCCTGACTTGTAGCTCAAGGGTTTTCACAAAAACCTGGTATTGATTATCAGGATACATACTCTCCAGTAATAGATGGAGTCACTTTTTGCTTTCTAATAGGTATGACAACCATGGAAGGTTTGGAAACACGTCTGATGGATGTTGTAACTGCATACCTATATGGCTCACTTGATAGTGAGATTTACATGAGAATCCCTGAAGGATTAAAAATGGCTGAATCACAAAAGCCCCGTCACATATATTCAATCAAGTTACAACGCTCGTTGTATGGGTTGAAACAGTCTGGTCGTATGTGGTATAATCGACTTAGTGATTATTTAATAAAAGATGGATATATAAATGATCAAGTATGTCCATGTGTTTTTATTAAGAAATCACAAAGTGGATTTTCCATCATTGCCGTATATGTGGATGGTTTGAATCTTGTAGGTACTCTTGAAGAACTCACAAGAACTACTACTTATTTAAAAGATTAATTTGAAATGAAAGATCTTGGAAAGATAAAATTCTGTTTAGGAATACAAGTGGAGCATTGCATCTGGAATTTTTGTTTATCAATCCACGTATGCTGAAAAGATTCTCAGTCGTATTCATATGGATAAAGCACATCCTTTGACTACCCTGATGGTTGTTCGATCTTTAGCAGTTGATAAAGATCCATTTTGGCCTCTAAAAAGTGGGGAAGAAGTTCTTGGACCTGAAGTTCCATACCTAAGTGCAATAGGTCCTCTTATGTATCTTGCAAACTGTACACGACCTGATATTACTTTTGCTGTCAACTTCTTAGCAAGATACAGTTCTTCTCCGACTAAGAGACATTGTGATGTGATCAAACACATTTTGAGATACCTCCGTGGAAGTAAAGATCTTGGGTTATTTTATCCAAGAGATTCAACGTCGCGATTGGTTGGATATGCCGATGTGGGATATTTATCAGATCCACACAATGGAAGATCACAAATAGGTTATGTATTTACATATTGTGGCACGGCTATATCCCGGAAATCCACAAAGTAAACCATGACATCTACATCTTCAAATCACTCCGAGATTCTCGCTATACATGAAGCAAGCAGAGAGTGTGTTTGGTCAACATATTTAAAAGTCATGTGAATTACCATCAATCAAAGACATTCCTACAATTCTGTATGAAGATAACGCTGCATGCATTGCTCAACTTAGAGGAGGGTACATCAAGGGAGATAGAACAAAACACATTTCACCCAAATTCTTCTTCACACATGAGCTACAAAAGAAGGGTGATATAGATGTGCATCAAATTCGATCATGTGATAATCTAGCCGACTTATTTACAAGGTCGCTACCATATGCAACGTTTGCAAAACTTCGGAAAAGGATCGGAATGTGTCGATTGAAAGACTTATGACAATATTTCATCAAGGAGTAATGAAATCCTTTTGAGGGTAAGACTGTACTCTTTTTCCTTAGTCACGGTTTTTATCCCAATGGGTTTTTTCTGACAAGGTTTTAACGAGGCAGTCAATTAAGATATTTATGTAAAAGATATGTACTATTTTTCCCTTCGTTAAGTTTTTTCCATTGGATTTTCTTAACAAAGTTTTTAATGAGATATAATCTTCTATCGTAGGGAATCAGGGGAAGTGTTATGATATGATTCACTCTCCCGTGACTCCCCTTTATTCTGATTTTTCCCGTGACTCTCCCCCTTCTCCTATTCTCCTCCCGTGAACCTCCTCTTCTGCTTGCCTATATAAGACAAGTTACTGAATAAAAATAAGTGAACTTCTCCGAATGTTTCTCTTTCTTTCTCTCTTACTTATTCTCTCTAAATTTATGTATTAATTATAAGAATATATTTATATATTTTACTAAAGTTTTATAACAAGAAAAATATTATCCGCTTTTCAATAATTAATGGAGTACTATTAAAAAGGGAGAACTAGTACCACAAAATAACAAGATTCGAGAAGGATCTAAAAACTATGGATATAGAGAAAAATTCAAACCAAATTAAATAAAAATTGAAAATTAAAGAAAATGTAAAATTTTAATTTTAATTTTAATTTGGTAGTCGTAACGCTGTAAATATTTTCTTGTTATTGTGCGGACATCACTACAATACAAGTCAAGTAAAAGACCAAAGGACATCAGAATCAGATCAATAAATTTGGTAACGTCTCCCAAGCTATTTGTATACATTATCCTATGTCATTCCACAACTGTACAATTCCTATTGAGATGAGCATGTACTTATATTTAGGACACTGATATTTTTATATTATTTTTTGATTTTTTTATATGTATAATTTATATATTAGTTAATGTGTCGAATTTTTATTAAATAATATGTAGATCATATTTATGAAAATATCAAAAAATAATATAGAATTATCAATTTCTTATGTTTAACGTACCTCTCTTCTACTCACTAAAAAAATAACAATCTTTTATAATTTTATTTTCAAAATAAAAGTCTCTTTAAACGATATTTTATCGTATTTTTGTCAGAAAATGGGTCCTTTTTATTTATTAATATTCAAGTTTGTATTTCAACGCACTTGGACATAATATTATTTTACATATTTTTCTTACCGTTAACTTTTTTTAATCTCCTCAAATTTATCATATCTTGTATGTAATTTGGATCTTTCTGATGGAATGAATGTATATCTTGTTCCCAAGTTCGTCAAAAAGAACAAAAATACTAACTCATAGCTCAATAATGAAAAAAATTATTTATAAGACTTTAATTGCATGAGATATTGAGAATGCTAAATTTTAGTCAAATATATATGTATATATAAAAAAGAAGAAATAATAAATAATTTTTAGTTGATACATGTATATCTATTTTACTATATCCTAACTAAGCTCCATTTTATCTTTCTCTATCATTTAATTCTAATTAATAAATCTATATGTCCAAAATTCTTTATGAACTGAGTTAATTTGCGTTTGGTAAAATACATACATAAATGGATAAATTATATATATTAGTACATTTTTAAAAATAATTACAAAAATCATACACCTATAAAATAATTACAAAAGTATTACACTTTTTTATTTTTATTTTCAATCTTAATATAATTAAGGATCCTTAAATTAAGGGATTAATATATAATGTCTGATATGGCAATATTAATGGTTCGTTTTTTTTTGAAAGATGTGATAACCGCGAGTACGTCTCTTTGTTTTTAAACCCTCGTTTGCATGCTGAACCCTTTTTTCTCTTTCTGTTCGTCTTCTTCGCTATCTTCTCTCTCTATTCTTGTTATTCTTCAATCATTTGATCGCCATTTTTCGTTTTGTTGTATCGTTATTGTTATTACTTTTTGTCGTTGTTTACTGTTATTGTTGTTACTCTGTCAGTTCAGAGAACTTTTGTTTGTTAGTCGCCATTTTCGGTGCTCTGTTCGTTCAATTAGTTGTTTTGTTTTGTTCGTTCGATTTGTGTTGAATGACTGATTCAATGAAGAAATACGTAAAGAGAAAGAGAATCACAAAGGATGATTCTGTAAAGGGTTTGAAGAAGTTTGTTGTGGAGAGGAAGGGGAAGGGGGAGAATGTTGGTCAGGAATCGAGTAAGAGTGGGCATAGGTTGGTGTTACATAGTGGTATCAAGCATCCTGAAGTGGAAAAAGATTCTGATTTTGATGTCGATATAGTTAAGTCAGAAGGACAAGTATTTAGCCAGAATATAATTCCAACAGAAAGAATTTTAAAGGTTTGTTAATTTAAATTTTTTTATTTTATGATCATATAAATGTTTGGTTTATTAGTTTGTATGTTTTTGGATATTGTTAGTTTCTGTTTTGGATACATCTTGTGTTCAATCTAATTGAAACGTTTGGTTACTTTTTTATTTTGTTATGGTTACCATTAAAAGATATTTTGGTTACTATACGTTTGGTTACTTTTTTTGTACATGTTGATCATGTTTTGGTTACTATGACATAACTGTTTGGTTACCATCATATAACTATTTGGTTACCATCATATAACTGTTTGGATACTATCATATAAACTATCTTATAATTGTTTGGTTATTATCTTATAACTTTATGGTTACTATCATATTACTATTTGGTTATTATCATATAATTGTTTGGTTACTGTTTAATCATGTTATGGTTACTGTTATATTACAATATGGTAACTATTTTTGTGCAGTCAGTGTTGGATGTACTCGCGGTTATCGCGGTCAATATGGTAACTATTTTTGTGCAGTCAATATGGTAGTATACGTTTGGTTACTTTTTTATTTTGTTATGGTTACCATTAAAAGATATTTTGATTACTGTCATATAATTGGTCGATTACTGTTAGTTACTGTTTGTTGTTGTAATGGTTACCATATATTTGCTTTAGTATACATTATTTGACTAAAATTTGGTTGATTTATATGTTTATTTATGTATTGGTTATCATGGATACATGGGTTGGTTACTATCATATAGTTTTTTGGTTACTTATTTAGTATGTTTGTTGTTAATGTTTGATTATGATTTGGAATCTATTATTGTTCCCTCAATTTGGTATTTTGGTTTCTTTTTTGTGTTATTTTGGTTTCCATGTATATGTGTAGTATACATTTGTTGGCTGAAATGGATGTGGTATACATGTTGTTCATGTTTTGGTTACTATGACATAACTGTTTGGTTACCATCATATAACTGTTTGGTTACCATCATATAAACTATCTTATAGTATGTTTATAGTATGTTTTGCAACTGTGTAATTGTTATATTATGTTTTTGCTAGTATGATATTATTTGTTGGTTACTATGTAACTGTTTATGGTATAAACAATTTTATTATATTGGTTACTAATAACTGTACAAATCTGATTTTGTTTATTTGCAGTTATGGGACATGTATTATGAGGGATGTAACAAAAAATTTACTGAAAAAAGTTATTTATTGGTGTGACATGGAAGTTCCCAGCATGATTTCCAAGAAATTGAACGAAAGTCAGTTGGAGAAGTTTAAGGCAACATGTTTTGGGAATTTCTTGGAGTTTGGTGATCAGCACCAAATGTATTCTCAGATTATTCACCATGCTCTTATACGGGAGGTTCACCAGAGTGATGTTGGTGAAATGTGGTTTTTGTTTGGGGAAAAGAGGGTCAGATTTGGTTTGCCTGAGTTTTGTCTAATTTCTGATTTGAGATGGCAGGGTAAGGATGATATTAGTGTGTATAAAGGTATGGTGAATTTGCTTATTGAAAAGTTTTTTGGGCATGAAGCTGTTACGCATAGTAGTATTGGTAGGGTTTATCGGAAGGCAGTTTTTGATGACGATGATGAGGCAGTTAAGATGTCATTGATTTTGTTGGTGTTTAATTTTATTTTATCCACAGTTTCTGAAAATCATGTGGATGGGGCAATGGTCAATTTTATATGTTATGGTGATGTTAATAGTTTTCCTTGGGGGAAATTTGCATTTGAGATGACAAAGTACTCTTTGTCAAATGCTTTGAAGGGGAGATTGAAGAAAGGAAGGAATGGTGGGTCAATATATAATTTCTACAAGGACCATTATACAAAATTGTACAAGTTGAATGGTTTACCTTATGTATTCCAAGTTTTTATGTTTGAGATCATTCCGTTATTCAAAATTTGGGGCATATGCAATGATGAGCGTCCGACTGATATTCGTTTATTTAGATTAAGCCCCCTACGAATGACAAGTTGAACGATTTAGTATTTTGTTCCGGACAGGTATTTTTGTTACTTCTAAGAGTATAATTGGTTACCTTTAGTTATATATTTAGTTTCTGATTATTTTTTGTGATGTTTACTATTAACAAAGTAGTTAGTTACCTTTATATGCTCAGTTGGTTACTGATTAGTTATATATGTGTTAATAATAACAATGTATGTAGTTACCTGAATATAAGCATTTGGTTACTAATTAAATTTTCTTTGTGTTGCTAACAACAATTTTGTTGGTTACCCGATTATACAAATTTTGTTTACCTTTCTTAATTGTTTTGGTTACTGATTTATATACATTTGGTTACCTGTATATATGTATTTGGTTACTAATTATGTTTCATGATTCTTTATTTACGATTTTTTTATGTATTTTTTCAATGTTTGTCGGATATTAAACTAAATGTACTTAATGTTTTTCAGTTGAGGATAAAAAGTTTAGTTCCTATGTCCGAGGAGAAGGATCGGCTTGATTTGGGTGGGCTTCAATTTGTAAATGGGAAGGATGCTGATAAGAAGGTTTCAAAGAAAGTTAAGGGTGACAACATTGGAATTGATATGTCTGAAGTTAAGGATGCAATTGATGCACGGTTCAGGCCGTTGGAGAAGAAAATGTCTGAAATTAAGAAAGACATTATAACATTACGGGCTGATATGTATGTTTTTCATGTTCAGTTATGTAGGGACTTTAGGTCCATTATTAGAGATGAGTTACGTGGTATCAAAGGTGTTGGGGAGAAACAAGTTGATGATGATGTTGATGATGATGATGATGATTCTGATTCTGATGATGGCGATGATGATGATGATGATGATGATGATGATGATGATGATGATGTAGGTGATGAAGCTGATGATGTAGGTGATGAAGCTAATCATGGTGTTGCTGATGATGATGTTGTTTTTAAAGGTAAAAATAATGATGATGATGATGAGGTTTGTGATGATGAGTTGATAGGTGATGAGAAAAATGATGAGTTTGTACCTGAAGTCGTTAAGGAGTGTGAAGATGTTGTTAATGATGATGAAGTTGATAATGTTGATGAAGTTGTTAATGATGATGAAGTTGTTATTGTTGATGAAGTTGTAAAGAAGTATGGGAATGAATCTGAGATTGGTAATGAAGTTGAACGTCATGTCAAGGTTAGTCATATTTGTTTGTTTTGTTGTGTTATGTCTTTTTGTTTTTTAATGATTAATTGATTGTTTTTTATCTTTCACAGATTGGCAAGAATAATGACATGCCATCGTTTGACATATTAAGCCAATGCACGGGTAAAGAGATTGTTTTGTATGTCGCTGATGAGGTTAGTGTTATAATGACATGCCATTTTGTTTTTTACATATTGTTGGTTATTGGTTACAGTTATATTGTTATATGGTTACTTGTATATATATTATGTTCACTATTATAATATTAGTTGGTTACTATTACATTTTGTGTTGGTTACTACTATATTATAATTTGATTAGAAATTTATTTTGTTTTGGTTTCTAATATGATATGTTCACTTTAATATGTCGATTATTGTTCATTCATTTTTTTATTAAATATAGTTGTTAACTGCATGTGTTAAAAATATAATTGTATTTGTTAACCTTTATGTCAATATAAATAGGGGAATAAATTTGAGGCAGGAACAAGACTGCATTAGATAGTAACTAATAGAGAATTAGAAAGTATAATGTTTCACAGTAACCAAGACACCATTATATAGTAACTAGCATTTGCAGGAAGGTAACCAATGTATATAATGAGTAACCATCTGTGTTAAAAAATCAGTATAACTCATTTGAGTAACCATCAATGTATATTATGGATTGTTTACTATTATTATATTAGTTGGTTACTATTACAATGTGTTTTGGTTATCACTATATAACTGTTTGGTTACTGATTTATTTTATTTTTGTTATTGCATATATTAGTTAAATGCAGGTGTTTATGTGAAAATCTAATTGTATTTGTTACATTTTATGTCAATTGTAAAAGGGGAATAAATTTGAGACAGAAAGCAAATTTGTACTTGATGAGATGGTTCTCACAACACAGGACATAGCCCAGTGTGATGAATTGGAGAAGAGTGTTGATAAAGTCAGTGGTAGACATGTTCGTCAACATGTAAAGAGTGCTATTTTGCGATCTCCATATACAGCAACATTTGGATCGGCTAGGTTATCGTCTAATGCATCGGGTGCTAGTCAAAGAGTTGTTGTTATTTCTGCATTTCCCAAGGTTTGCATGTATATGCCTACAAAATTTGAAGAGACATTGTTTGAGCAATGGTTTAAAATAGGACTTAACAACAAGAAAATGTTTGTTTTTAATGTTATATTTTTTTATGAAATAAATAAATTTGTTTTTGGGTAGTGTGTATACTAACATGGTGATTGTTAATGTCAACGTGTATACTAATATATTTTTATATTGAAGGACGGACAAATTTCCTGGGAAGAATGACATTATCGAACCTGCTTTGGTTTTTGGAGCTATCCCAATTTCATCTAAAATGTGGTTTTATAAATTAAAGACTCCTGGCCAATGGTTAGACGATGATGTGAGTTATTTTTTTTCAAATTATGTTTTTATAGTTATGGTTACATTATTTAGTTATTTAAGTAAGTAGTGTTAACAGTGTTGGTTAGTGTCATATAAGTATTTTATTACTGTCATATAACTGTTTTGTTACTATCATATTACTGTTTGGTTACTATCATACAACTATTTGGTTACTATTATATTATTGTTTGGTTACTATCATATCTGTTTTATATATGTTTTGGTTACCATCATATAAACTGATATGTTACTATGATATAAGTGTTTGGTTACTGTCATATAACTGTTTTGTCACTATCATATAACTGTTTTGTTACTATCAAATAAATGTTTGGTTACTATCTTACAACTATTTGGTTACAATCATATAATTGTTTGGTTACTATCATATATGTTTTATATATGATTTGGTTACTATCATATATGTTTTCTGTTTTTTTTCTTCAAATTATGTTTTTATAGTTATGGTTACATTAATTAGTTTTTTAAGTAACTAGCGTTAACAGTGTTGGTTACATTCATTACATAATGTTATTTTTCAGCAACTATTAATATTTTATGTTTTTTTTGGTTCAGCACATCAATGTTGCATTATATTATTTTCGTAAATTGTTCAGACATTCTGATAGTGTGCATATAAGGGCAACGACTACAAATTGTTGGTTCCATGCCAAGATGACATCTCTTTTTGAAGAGTATACAAGTAAAAATGCAGATAATAGTGTATTGTCTGGGGAGGTTGATGTTGCTGAATACATTCATGGGCTGTTTATGGATGTCAACACACCATGGAGAAATGTTGACTATGTTTTGTTCCCCATTCATATGTCATCACCGGACAATTGATTTTTGTTAACGTTTGATGTGCATCATAGACGTCTAACTGTTTACAATTCTCTGTAGCCAAAAAGGAAATACATGCAAATAAAAATCATGGATGTTTGTGAACCTTATATATTTATTCTTCCCACTTTACTGTGCAAGAATGGGTTTTGGAGGGATAGGTGTGACATTGACTTTAGCAGTGAACCGTACCGCAATAAGGAGGAAGATGATATAATTGAGTTGGAATTTGAAGAGTTGGTTCCTGAACAAGTCGAGGGGTAAGGGTTACACTATTTACAATTTTTGAATTATTACATATAACTATTTTGGTTACTATTATATAACTGTTTTGGTTACTATGTTATAACTATTTGGTTACAGATTTAGTATTTTTTTTGTTACTGTTTGGTTATGATTCGGAAAATATTTTTGTTCACTCAATTTTGTTACAATATGACTTTCATTATACGTTGTTGGATATACAGGTTGGTTATGCTTTGGTTACTATTAAAATAAGTATATGGTTATTGTTATATTCCTTTTTGGTTACTTATTTGTTATATTTTTTTATTGTTATAACAAATAAGTATCCAAATAAGTTTGGGTTACCATGTATTTGCCTATTATTAATGGTTTAATAATCTGGTTTTAGTTTTCATGTTGTTTAAGATTTGGTTAACATCATATAACTGTGTTGGTTACTATTATATAACTGATATGGTTACTATCATATAACTATTTTGGTTACCTTTAATTTATGTTTTGGTTAATTTTATATTTAACTATTTGGTTACTATATAAACTGATATGTATTATATATAGGTTGATTCTAGTATTGATTTTTGTTATCTTTTGTGCATTTGTACAGTGATTGCGGGATGTTCACAATTTGTTTCGTTGAGCATGTCATTCATCAGAAGTTTGATGAAATTCCTATCCCATTCCCCATTGCGCAGTATCGGAAGAAGTTATGCACAAACCTATACTTGCATGCAAGGAACAAACAATTTGAGGGATATGAGACTGACAGAGAATTTCCAGGAAGATTTGTTCCAGATTTTGATTAGTTCAGATCTTGTTGTTTTGTCAGTATGAATTGTGTTTTGTATTTTGTATTTTTTTTCCTTTAAATATACACAACAATTTCGTATGGTTTATTAAGGATGATTATTGGATATTATATAGATGGGATTTCATATTTTATTATAATAGCAGTATTAGAAGTAATTTTGTGTGTTGGTTGGTATTTGATTCGTTTTGGGTTGTGTTTGCTACATTATTTTAGAATGTACAGTTGGTAACCAAATATGTATAAAAGGGTAACCAGCTAATGTTTTGATAGTAAACAGAAATTTACAATATTGTATCAGGACATATAACTATTGTTAACTGTATGAGGACATATAACTATTGTTAAATGTATATGTGAGAGTATACATTAGTTAACATAAAAATTTGTTTTGGTGACTGTTATGTAAATATTTGGTTACCTATTTGTTATATTTTGTTTATTGTTATAACAAATAAGTAACCAAATAGTTTATTGTTATGGTCACCATATTATATTTTTATAAGTAAACAAATTGTAATAAAACTTGATAAAATTAGTATATATCGCTTTTTTTAAGTTGTAATGTTATGTTAATGTCCAAATATATATATATATATATATATATATATATATATATATATATATATATATATATATATATGTTAACAATATTTGTTTTATTTTGTAAAAAAACAGCTTTTAAATATGTATCATGAATGTTATGAAGTGTTAAATGTATGTGTTTTTTTTAGTCTATCATCATGATGGAATAAGAAATTTTAATTAAGAGATTCCATTTTTATATATGATGGTCATTTATAAACTCATTAAATTAAATATATTTTTGAGATGTGCAGTTGGTATCCAAATTGTCATATAAAGTAACCAGTTGACTTTATGTTAGTAACCAAATAATTTACAACTTATATTTGGAACAATTATCAAGTGCACAATGTACTTCTGTGGGTTTCCAATTATATTGGCAACTCATAATGAATTAAGAAATCAAAATATTAATCAATAAAAATTTTGGTTACTGTACAAAATCAAAAATGTTATCAACCATGTGGTTTATGGGTAATGATAGTAAACAATTATATATACATGTATTTACACTCTCAATGTAAATGCACTATATCAGGGTTTTTTTTTGGTCTTAAAACCGGTGGATTATTGCAGGTTTTCCTGTTGTGTCCTTTTTCTTGGCACCTGCTACATTTGTTATGAATTTTGATTTCAGATCCATGTTTGTACCTCCATACTTTTGGTCTTCCAGCTGGTCTTCTTGTGTTCGGTAGTTTTATAACAATGTTTCTTACTTCTTCTGGTACATCCAAGTTTTCTTTGTCATCTAACGGCATGATTGAAGCTGAATATGTGTCGACCAAAGTTGTTTTATAGTATTTTTTTGAGCAAAAATCATAATAAACTCAAATTTCGCTGTTCATAATAAAATTAATGACGTCTTGAAGGACAAGGCATCTCATGGTACTGAAATTTTCCACATGTGCATGTCTTTTGGTCGATGTCCACAATTTTTTTTTTGGTGACATCGTAAACAGTGAAAATCACTGAGTTTGATGTCTCAACCTACATTACAAATAAAGTGTTATAATTACAAAACAAGCAATTCAGCAGTAACCAACTCAGCAGTAACACTATAATTATTAAGAGTAACCAAACAAGCTTCAGTTAGTAACCAGTATGATGATACCCAGTAACCAAATCAGCAGTATCATTATAATTATTCAGAGTAACTAAACAAGAACAAGTTAGTAACCAGTTTAATTATACACATTAATCAACTAAACAGTAGTCAGTAACCATTGTAATGATATGCATTAAGAAATTAAGTATTAATTAATAACCAATATAATATTTCATAGTAACCAAGTTACCATTAGTAAGTAAACAAGTCATTATTAGTCAATAACCATTATAGTGCAACACAGTAACCAAGTCAGTATTAGTCAGTAAACAATTTAACATTAATTAGTAATATTATGCAGTAACCAAGACATCATTAGTCAGTAATTAGTATAATGATACCCAATAACCCATTAAGCAGTATTAAGTAACCATTATAATGTTATGCAATAAGCAATTAAGTATTAGTTAGTAATCAATATAATACAACATAGTAACCAAGTTTCTAATAGTTAGTAAACAAGTCAGTATTAGTCAGTAACCATTATAATATAACACGGTAACCAAGTCAGCATTAGTCAGTAAACAATTCAACATTAATTAGTAATATTATGCAGTAACCAAGACAACATTAGTCAGTAACAAATACAATATAAAAAATGATGCTATAAATTATAATTTGTATTAGTTACCTTAAGTTTCTTTGATTTAATAATATTAGATTGCAACCTTTCCTCAGCAGTTGTGGATAGTGTTGTGAATGTTGATAGGGCTGCTTGTTTGTTTTTAAAATACCATTTTTGAACCAGACAACGTAGGCATTCAATCATTGATGCAACTGGAAGATCCCTAATCATCTTGATTGTGTTGTTAATAGATTCGGCGGTGTTTGAAGTCATTGTTGAGTATCTACTTACAGTCCCATGGAGCCTGGTGCACTTTTCCAAATTGACCTCTTCCTTCAAATATGTCCTTATTCGAGGATCAATGGCATCAAGTTCAGCCATGTGTTTGTTGAATTGTTCAATATTGTATGCTCTACATGCCCTGTTGTAAGCCTGTTTAAGTTCTTCTCCTCTCTGTTTGAACCTATTTTTTATATTTTTTGGTATATGGAAAGTGCAGGAACCATGCATGACATCCGGAAACACATAATTCAGTCCTTGTATTATGGCTTCATGTCTATCTGAAACAATGCATTGCCCTTCCCTAACTCCACAAGCAGTTCTCAAATTCATGAAAAACCATCTCCAAGATAATTCATTTTTGCTGTCAACCACTGCAAAAGCAATCGAAATAATGTTTCGGTTTGCATCTTGTGTGCTTGCTATCAGTAGTGTCCCCCCGTAAGTTGATTGTATGAATGTTCCATCGATTACAATAATTGGAAAGCAATGATGCCATGCTTGAATGGATGCTCCAATGGCAAAGAATAAATATTTGAAACGAGCATTTGTTTCCAACTCAAGAGATGTGACGGAACCTATTATGAAACATCAACATTATTAATAAAATTACAAGTAGTATAATGTTACAAAGTAACCAAGTCAGTAACCAATATATTGTCATACAGTAACTAAGACAGCATTAGACAGTAACCAAGATAGCATTGGACAATATAATGTTATATAGTAAACAACAATTGCAGTAGACAGTAACGAACAGTTGTAGTAGACAGTAACCAATGTATTTAATGTTAAACAGTATCCAAGTAAACATTAGTCAGCAACCAAGTAACAAAACATTAGGCAGTATCTAAGACAGTAACCAATATATTGTTATACAGTAACCAAAATAGCATTAGATAGTAACCAATATATTGTCTTACAGTAACCAAGACAACATTAGATAGTATAATGTTATTTAGTAACCAATCAATAACCAATATATTGTTACACAGTAACCAAGACAGCATTAGGCAGTAACCAATAAAGCATTAGACAGTATGATGTTACAAAGTAACCAATACAAAGATTAGACAAGAATCAAACATATTGTTATACAAGAACTAAAGTAAAAGATTATATAGTATAATGTTATTCAGTAACCAAGACAACATTATACAGTAAACAACCTATTGTTATACAGTAGCCAAAACAATATAAGTCAGTAACCAAGAGAGAATTAAACAATATAACAAACAGTAACCAAGATAACATTAGACAGTAAATAACAGTTGCAGTAGACAGTAACCAATGTATTTGATGAGTAACCATTAATATAAAAAAATCAGTAGAACTCATTTAAAAATTATAAATATGAGGAAGGTAACCAATGTATATTATAGCAACCAAATCAGTTGAATTTAGTAACAAACTAATTATGAAATCTAATAATAAGTTTTAAAGTGTTACCTGAATTTGTTTTCTACAGCATGTGTAACCATGATGGGATCAATGAGTAGTCGTGTGGATTTCCTCTTACCTTTTCCAACGCTTTCTCTTTCGATCTCCATGCTTTTTGGTAAGAGATAGACATATTATATTCTGTCATCATGTCCTCGACAATATCGGTTGGTGTGTATATTTTCTTCAAATTTGTTAATTTATGCATTATGCATTCACTGACGAACTCACTATTTGCCTGTCTGTGTTCTCCCAGCAATACATTGACTGAACACGTGTACCTTGAACAGATTGGTTTTTCGAATACTTGATGCTCTCATTTTCCATTTGCAATTTTCATCATCTACGCACACTAGCACAAAGTCTCTATGACTTGTTCGTTGAACTTTGTGTTGTCAGTTTTTCTTGATTGAATGCAGCCTCATTGATTGTGATATGATTTTTTTGTCTTTGTAGGTTTGATGTAATGTTACTTCACGTTCATTCGGATTTGTTATTACATCATCATATCGTTCTGCTGCGTATGATTTGTCATGTTGTCTGTCTTGTTTTTTTTTAATAATTTCCATAGCAAGCTGATCAGCGTATTGCGTTCCAATTTGTGAATCTTGTGTTGCTAGTGGAACTAGTGCTGAATTCCCTTGTGTTGATCTGATTGGCGTTACATCGTGAACAACAGATTCTTCTATATTTGTCAAGTTATGCAAGATTGTTGTGCGGCCGCTTCTTTTTCAATATCTATAATCAGTGGGAATTTTCCTTGTTCATCAGATTTTCTACTGACTTCAATAAAGAATTTCAAGGTTGCTTCATCTGATATACAGATCGGTGGAATGTCGTTTCTAATGTGAAATTTGATCAACAAAGTTGTTGTGTTTGTGTCTATCCATAATGCAATGCCTATTATGTTTTGCATTTCTCTGAACGAACAAGTTGATGGTACTAGTATACCGGTAACTTCAAAGTTGGTGTACTGGTTACTATCAGTCCATGTACTGTTGAAATAAATCACAACAGGAATCATCTCCATTGTCTGAAAACAAAATATTGTTTCACAGTAACCAAGACAACATTAGGCAGTAACAAATAAAGCATTAGACAGTATGATGTTACAAAGTAACCAACACAGCATTAGACAGTAACCAACATATTATCATACAGTAACCAAGACAATATTAGACAATATAATGTTACAAAGTAACCAAGACAGCATTAGACAGTAACCAACATATTGTCATTTAGTAACCAAGCTAGCATTAGACAGTATCCAAGACAGCATTGAACAATATAATGTTATACAATAATCAAGATAACATTAGACAGTAACCAAAAGTTGCCGTAGACAGTAACCAACACATGTTTGTTTAGTAACCATATGATAAAAATATTTTTAATTTAATTGTTATAATAAAAAACAACCAGTATAATGGGTTTGTGGGCAGTTCAATGCTAATTTTTGTAAGAAAATAACCAATGTAGTTAACAAGTAACCATTAATATAAAAATATAAGTATAATTATAATTAGATTAATGCAGTAACCAGGTCAGAACTAATGATTATCCATTATATTTTTACATAGTATCCAAATTAGTTTTATTCAGTAACCAATATAATGTTAATCAGTAACCAACTCAGCATTAGTTAGTAAACATATACATATAATTGTTCATACATAGGCAACTATATAAATATAATTATTAGACATATACCAATATATTGTTTCACAGTAACCAAGACAACATTAGGCAGTAACCAATAAAGCATTAGACAGAATGATGTTACAAAGTAAAAACACAGCACTAGACAGTAACCAACATATTGTCATACAGTAAACAAGACAATATTAGACAATATAATGTTACAAAGTAACTAAGACAGCATTAGACAGTAACCAATATATTGTCATTTAGTAACCAAGCTAGCATTAGACAGTATCCAAGACAACATTAAACAATATAATTTTATACAGTAATCAAGACAACATTAGACAGTAACCAAAAGTTGCCGTAGGCAGTAACCAATGTTTTTGATGAGAAACCATTAAACTCACTCCTCAAATAAATATTATTTATCAAACAAATACACAATATACAGTAAACAATTTATATGTATTTAGTAACCATAATCTAAAACATATAAATGAATCAACCAAACGCTATAGGAATTTGTAGTAACCATTTTAAGTGTGAAAAACTTAAGAAAGGTAATCAATATATGAATACCGTAGTAACCACAGGTAACTATATGCATAAGAACTTTGAAATCACATACCTCAGTGTTCAGAATTGTATCGATGTTGCTGTGATTTTTTTTGGTTACTGAACTTGAAGTTGATTCTGATTTGTATACTATTTCGTCTTCTCCGATCTTAGATGTTTGGCACAATCTCAGTGGTGAGTCGAAAGGCTAACTTCGACAGAAGTTTTGGCTTTCTTCGATATCAAAGTTGCATGTTGTGTTCGGTTGTTTGAATTTAGGAGCGGTTAGTGTTAGATAGGACAGTTGGAAACCGACGTCTGCGTGATGTTAGCAACTTTATTATTGTGTTGTTTTATTTTTGTAATTATGTTTTGTGTGTTTTATTTTTGTAATTACTTTCTAAATGTTGTATATTAGTGTTAAGGACCCTACATAAATTGATGCAGGAAGATCCGAGTCTGACGATGCTAAGCTATCAAATAGTACATTAGTGGCATTAAGATACCATGCATCAGAGGATCGATGTAAATAAAGTGATCATTAACACATTCAAGTTTGGATGTTTGATCTTCGGGTTCAGATGGATAATGACTTCGGGAGTTCAGCTTCGAATGGCGTCATGATTTCGAGTGTGACGAACTTCTTCGGGATTGGCGTCATGACTTCGAAAGTCGATTGACCAACTTTATTATTATTATTATTATTATTATTATTATTATTATTATTATTATTATTATTATTATTATTATTATTATTATTATTATTATTATTATTATTATTATTATTATTATTATTATTTCTTTTATAGTAATAGTATCTTATTAAGTAGTAGATCTTTTATAATAAGTTGTTACTTGTTAGGATTTTATTTCTATATTTTTAAGAAGTTTGTTAGGATTTTTGTTTCTGTATCTCTAGGAAGATTCTAGAGTGACTTGCAGAGAAATTTTGTTATCTATAAAACTCGACTTGTGGGTTGGATTGAAGATAACTTTGATTTTGATAAATATAAACCCAAGCATTAGAGAAGTTTCTCTGTGTTTTTCGGTGAATTTCTAGTTTCTTTTACCTGTGAATTATTTTTTGCCTAGCCCGGAGAATAATCGCTATCCCGCCCGGCGTCAGTTGGTATCAAAGCCCAAACATCTTTTTGGGAATAAACTTCATCGATATCAATGGTTGGTGGTTGTGGTTATCGAGGGCAGATTCTAACTGACGAAGTCCTGCATCGTGATCGTAATGTCCAGGACGTGATGATTGAGAATTTGTAGAGACAGGTTACAGAGCTAACCTAGTGCCTAGTAGCGCAAAATCTAGGTCGTCGTGGACAGGTTCAGGAGGAGGAAGTCCCACACCTTGAATACGATGAAGAATCCTTTGATTCTGAATTGAGTTTTAATAATCTTTACCACCATAGGAGACAGTCATGGGAACGTCGTGATTGTGAGGACCGTCATAGTGATCTGGGTTTAAAAGTAGATCTACTGACATTTTTTGGTACGCTGCAAGCAGAAGGATTCATTGACTGGATAAACAAAGTAGAACACATCTTTGAGTATAAGGAGGTCTCAAATAGTGTTAAAGTGAAATTTGTTGTAATCAAACTGAAAGGTAGAGCATTTGTTTGGTGGGAATAGATGAGACATTCACGGGAGAGACAAGGAAAAGTTAAAATCGCCAAGTGGGAGAAGATGAAGAAAAAATACAGAGTCACTTTCCTTTTTTTGGATACACCCAGTCTCTGATCAAGAGATTACATCTGTTAAGACAAGACACTAGATTTATGGATGATTATACCGAAGAGTTTTACCAATTGATAGCACGAAATGATCTATCGGAAATAGAGGAACATTTGGTAGCGAGATATTTGGGAGGATTAAAACAACAATTAAAACCATGGACTATTTTTAGGCAAATCAGCGAGCGTGTGAGGCAGATCAACATCAAAACAGTAGGCCGATGTCGATGAACAATCCCCCCAACAAGCCGAACCCGCCTCTATAATTTCGTACTACACCACAACAACCTCGGGGTAACTTCAATTCTCGTATCAAGTGCTTCAGATGTAGGGAACCTAGCCATCGGGTAACGGAGTGTCGAAATCCTACTAGTCAGAAAGGAAAGAATCTCCTAATGGAAGAAGATGTGCTAGTTGACACAGAAGAATTTAATGAACTTGTGTATGATGAGTATGAAAATGATGGGGATGTACTTTATGCTGATGGTGAAACCTTGGTTATTCGCAAAAGCCTATTAACCCCCAAAGATACTTTCGAAGATGACTGGTTGAGAACCAACATATTCCACATGACTTGCATGATAACTGATAAGGTCTACAAGATGGTGGCAGCTGTGCGAATGTGGTGTCGGAAGAAATTGTTTGAAGGTTAAATTTGAAAACAGATTGGCATCCAAAACCATATAAGTTGTCATGGTTGAATAAAGGCAATAAAGTAACAGTTGATAGAAAATGTTTAATATCTTTTTCAATAGGTAACAAATACTTTGATGATGCTTGGTGCGATGTGGTGAGAATGGATGATTGTCGTGTGTTATCGGAACGATCTTGACAGTATGACTGAAACGTCATTCATGATGGTCAGAAGAATACGTACTCCCTCAGTATAAAAGGGAAGAAGGTTGTGTTAGCAACCCGAAGGAAAGAAATTAGTTCGGTTCGAGCAATCGAGAACTCATACCTATTGTCTCTGTCTAGATTTTTAACAGAAGCCGACCGTGAAGGTGTGATGTACGCTCTACTTCCTCGTGCGATTAGTTCGGTAAATGATAGTGCCGAGGTACGAGTCGATGTGTAGGAATTGCTATTGGAGTTTTTCGATCTAATGCCTGAGGAACTACCTCTTGGACTACCACCGATGAGGGATATTCAATACTAGATAGATCTTGTTCCCAAATCTAGCTTACCGAACAAACCAACATACCAACTCAGCTTAAGAGTCCAAAGAGCTACAGAGGCAGGTAGTGGAACTGATGGAAAATGGCTATATATGTGAAAGCATGAGCCCATGTGTAGTAGCAGCGTTGTTGGTACCGAAGAAGGATGAAACATAGAGAATGTGTCTCGATAGCAGAGCAATCAACAAGGTACCGTGAAATACAAGTTTCTGATATCTTGCCTAGAAGATATGCTAGATCAGTTGTTCGGAGCAAAAGTTTTCTCAAAAATAGATTTGAAGAGTTGTTACCATCAGATAAGGGTACGACTTGGAGATGAATAGAAGACAACGTTCAAAACTCAGCATGGGTTATACGAAGGGATGGTTACTCCCTTCGGTCTTTCTAATTCCCCTAACACATTTATGAGGTTTATACACCAAGTGTTGCGACCGTTTATGGGGAAGTATGTAGTAGTCCACTTTGATGATATTTTGATCTATAGCCCGAACTGGGAATTACTCCATGAGCACCTTCAAAAATTTTTTGAGGCCTTAAGGAAGGAACATCTATTTATCAATCATAAGAAAAGTTCTTATTTCACAAATTCTGTAACTTTCCTTAGTTTCGTTGTCTCTACCGAAGGTGTCCACGCCGATCAGTCAAAGATCGATGCAGTCTTGGTTTGGTCTACACCAAAAAATTTGCATGATATCTGAAGTTTTCATGGATTAGCATCCTTCTACCGACGATTCATCAAGAATTTCAGTACCTTAATCTCACCAATCATTGAGTGTCTGAAGGGAAGGCTGTGACGCCCCCAAAATAGGTCCACACGACCCATTCTGAGTCGCCAGATATCACAATACAGAAATCAAATACAAACTTCATTTAAACAACTATTGAACTATCGTGCAGAGTATGACAACACATAAGCTGTGAGTTTTAATACATATATTAACTCTCGTGGTGCCTTGATCACAAGACCTTACAATGGTACCATACATAAAGGTACAGTCAATAACTGTTTTAGAAATTAAAATCTTTAGAAAATACTCAAGGAAACCTTCGTACATGGGAGGCCATGCGTCTAGGTTATGATAGATATCATATGTTCACAGAATTATCCTTGGTTGACCCAATAGTCCCCAAAGAAAAACAAGAAGATTGCTATCATGTTCTTTCCAATGGTGAGTCTTCTCTTGACATATAATTATCTCCATTGTCTCCAATTGAGAATTATATTTCAACTAAACTCCAAGGTTATATAGGTAGTGCTCGTAGATATACTCAGCAAATGGATGTGCACAACTCTGTCTTATGATAAAACGAGGTTGAATGTCATTAAACATCTTGTATAATAGTGACAAAACACCCTTCCAAAGTTGTTCACCACAATTAAATATTAAATGACGTATAAAATACAACACACTTATCTAAAGTTCTCAATAAAATTATTTCCATACTGTGTAGGGAGAACCTCAACAACTATAGACCACCGTTCTATTCCCCTGTTATCCCCGTTCAACCCAACTACACTCTTATTACCTGAAAGGAATTGTGAAGCAAAAGGGTGAGCACAACTAGCCCAGTAAAGAATATCATGACTAAAGATAATTAAATTATCAATAGCCTTCACCAGTAATAAATCAGAGATTTAGAACATATGGTAGATGATAAAACTTTCCAACCATAGTTGCAGCGGAATGAGTAATCTATTAGGAGAGTCAAATAGACTATAAAATCTATTATCTTCTCCATGTTAAAAGCCCACCAACAATGTTTTATCCCTATAACATCAATCAATAGTTCCTATCCACAATCATATGAATAACTCATAATCATAATTGTGGTTCTAAATTCCTCTTCGCACCCAAGACAAAGATAATTTTCATCACCTGTCTTTACCTGAAACATCAAAGATCATGGTTAGACCAAATCACAGTTCCTTTTTATAATCATATTAATAAATTCATCTTTGCATTTACGGGCCAAAGATATTCATTAACAGTTCATCTTTGCACTACAGGCCAAAGACATGCAATTGTATTTTTAGAAGATTCAAGTAGAGCATGATATCTATTATCTTTTACAAATTAAAAGTATATTATAAATATGTTATCGCTGAGACTCAGCTTAATAAATAATCCACATCATCGAATCATCCTTGCACTACGGCAAAGGATATTCATTAATATCACGACCACGAATTATCCATGCACTACGGGCCAAGGATATTCGTATTTCCACCAATGGTCATGATTATACCAAATAATTCCTGGTCATAATCATACCAACAACTATCCATCAATGCACTACGGCCAATGAGGACTTTTACCACAGTATTTGTAATATTACGGGTCATGATTATACCGAATGATCCCTGGTTATAATCATACCAATCAACAGTTCATCTAAGTACGTAAGCCAAAGATGACTTTCATCACAATATAAGCATGAGGATGATGAAAATGATATAAGAATTCAATCAAACGAGATCAAGGATAAATATTAAAGACTTTAACAATTTAATTTATCAAGAATTAAAAAATGTCCAAATTATCAACATGATACTTCTTTGTGGAGTAAAACTCAAGAATAATATCCATGTATCAAAAATAATTTGTACAGAAAAGAAATAATTTTTTCGGTGAATAGTACCCTGTGAATAGTACTTCAGAAATAGTACTCCGTGAATAGTACCCTGTGAATAGTACTTCGGAAATAATATCCCGACATTAAAAGTGCCCCAAATACCCGAGTGAATATTACTAGAGTGAATAGTAATCGGGTGAATAGTAACTCATGAATAGTACCCCGACATGAAAAGTGCCCCAAATAATTGAGTGAATAATACTAGAGTGAATCATAATCGGGTGAATAGTAACCCGGCATGAAAAGTGCCCCGAATACCCGAGTGAATAATATTATAGTGAATAGTAACTGGGTGAATTTTAATATGTGAATAGTACCCCGGGTGAAAATATTGATATTTAATAAGAAAGTTTAGATCAATATTCCAATAAAACGTACTAGATGAAGCGCAAAACTCAAGGATATTCCATTAATTCCAGGTATTATAGAAGCAATACTTACCATAGTAAGTTTAGATTTAAGAATATGAAAAGAAATAACATATGAAACTGCAAATGGATTTTCATCTGTCATACGGTACGTAATCCGCGTAGACAGGTTATTCCAACATATTAAAGGATGAATACGAAAAATAGTATTTCTTATGAATACGAAAGAAATAATACCCCTTACGAATATAATAAATAATATCCCTTACAAATATAAAAGAAATAAAGTCCCTTACGAATACAACAAATAATATCCCTTACCAAACGAAAATAACATCCCTTACGTTAGTACAAGACCGGATACTACAATAGTAAAGTAGCAGAATACTCTTCTTCTTTTTGTCTATAGTTTCTCTCTCTATAGCTTCTCTTGTGAATCTCAGTGAATTGGTGAGAATAAAAGAAGAATTAAGCTTTTATTTATAGGAGAATGGACTAAATAGTAACTTATTCACAAATGGTCCAGATTGATTTACTATTAGAACGGACGGTCCATATTGATTACTATTAAAACCACAACTGACGGTCCAGATTGATTTACTTTTAAAACCACCACCGACGGTCCAGACTGATTACTGTTAAAACCACCACCGATGGTCCAGACTGATTACTTTTAAAACCACCACCGATGGTCCAGACTGATTACTTTTAAAACCACCACCGATGGTCCAAATTGATTTACTATTAAAACCACCACCGACGGTCTAGATTGATTTACTATTAAAACCACCACCAATGGTCCAGATTGATTTAACTTATTACACTTTAGTACCCCTAAAGTTTTCCAAGTTTTGCATTATTCCACTCTAACTTTTGTAATTCACTTATCTTCAAGAAACACATTCTTAATACTTCAACATTTATTCATCATTAATATTATAACTCACAATATTTAACAAACAGGTCGTTCCCAAGAAAGATGGGGCTTTTCGATAAGGATTTCTCCCTATTGACGCGGAATTAGGTAACCAAACCTCTCCTCGACAAAACTTTCTAGACATCGTTAATATTACAAATAATAATATGAATAACTTTGTCGTCCCAATTATTGATTTAATAATATAAAATATTATGCAAATGATATTGTGACAATAATTATATCAAATAACGTGAGATACTATGCAACAATTACTGTAGTAATAATTGAGTAAACTGAGTGGCTTCTTGCGTAAGCATCAATAATCAATACCGTGTGCTACTATGCAACCACGCGCATTATTGTATTTTTTCCACCGGTTATTTCAACAGTTAACGGTAAAACTTTTGCCGTTATTTTTATAAAAGAAATTTCTGTCATTTTCTAACTACGACAATTATTCCGTTGTGAGGTCCACCAATGATAGTGTCGTCGAACGAATATTCCCTAACAAAAAGAATATTCTCCGACCAAACGAATATTCCCCGACACAACGAATATTTTATATTAACTTGCTTACTTTGAAAAATTTTTACATATCACCCTTAACTCTAACCTTTTATCAATTTAACCATTTACTAAATAGAATAATAATTATAATAAATTTTTCATAAAATTCGGAGTCTTACAATCTCCCCTCCTTATGAAATTTTGCCCTCGAAATTTACGTACCTAGTAGTTCGAAGAAATGAGAATACCTTGATTTCTTTTCGGATTGTACCTTCCCGGTTATTTCCTATGTATCATGATTTTCCCATTGCTCATCTCCTGTATTTCAGATATCATCTAGAATACATCTTCAAAATAAAGGTTAATTTATATATCACAATTTGTCAACTTAGGTAAGAAAATTAAGCTTGGGTAGGACACACACTAGCGAAGGATATTATTCGTCTCTCCCTTCCTAGTTCTAATCCCGGATCTCCGCCAGAGATCATATCCCTAAACTCTGATACCATTTTGTGATTCCCCCAAAATAGGTCCACACGACCCATTATGAGTCGCCAGATATCACACTACAGAAATCAAATACAAACTTCATTTAAACAACTGTTGAACTATCGTGTAGAGTCCGACAACACATAAGCTGTGAGTTTTAATACAAATATATATAACTCTCGTGGTGCCTTGACCACAAGACCTTACAATGGTACCATACATAAAGGTACAGTCAATAACTATTTTAGAAATTAAAATCTTTGGAAAATACTCAAGGAAACCTTCGTACATGGGAGGCCATGCGTCTAGGTTATGATAGATATCATATGTCCACAGAATTATCCTTGGTTGACCCAATAGTCCCCAAAGAAAAACAAGAATATTGCTATCATGTTATTTTCAATGGAGAGTTTTCTCTTGACATATAATTATCTCCATTGTCTCCAATTGAGAATTATATTTCAACCAAACTCCAAGGTTATATAGGTAATGCTCGTAGATATACTCAGAAAGTGGATGTGCACAACCCTATCTTATGATAACACGAAGTCGTCTGTCATTAGACATCTTGTATGATAGTGGCAAAAACGCCCTTCCAAAGTTGGGTTCACCTCACCCTATTTGGTTCACCAAAATCAACGGTTAAAATGACGTATAAAATACGACACATTTATCTATAATTCTCAATAAAATTATTTCCATACTGTTTTAAGGGAAACCTCAATAGCTATAGACCACTGTTCTAATCCCCTGTTACCCCCGCTCGACCCAGCTATACTCTTAATACCTAAAAGGAATTGTGAAGCAAAAAGGTGAGCACAAATAGCCCAGTAAAGAATATCATGGCTACAATAATTAATTTAACAATAGCCTTCATCAGAATAAATCAGAGATTTAGAACATATGGTAGATAATAAAACTTTTCAACCGTAGCTGCAGCGAAACGAGCAATCTATTAGAAGAGTCAAGTAGAACATAATGTCTACTATCTCCTCCAAATTAAAAGTATCATTAATATTTTATTCCTGTAATACTCATCAACAATTCTTTGTTGTACCCAAGACAAAGAGAACTTTCATCACCTGTCTTCACCTGAACCACTAAAGATTATAGTTAAACTCACAATTCATATTTATAATCATGTAAATCAACAGTTTTTCCTTACTACAAAGGCTTAATAGAACGTTTACTCAACATCCTTACCCCAAAGGCTACAGATATTCAAATGTAATAACAATGATCTTACCAATCAGTTGTCTATCTTTGCACTACGGGCCAAAGATATTCAACTATAAAACCAATGATCATGATCATACCAATCAATTATCTGTCAGTGCACTACGGCCAAAGACATACAATTGTTAACTAATGGTCATGATCCTGCCAATCACATTATCAAATTATCCATGCACTACGGGCCAATGATATTCGTTAGTATCACCAGTGGTCATGATCATGTCATAGACCTGTCCATCTTTGCACTATGGGCCAAAGCTATCAATCAACAGTTCGTCTTTGCACGTAAGCCAAAGATATATAACTGTAAAACTAATAATAAACAGTCCATCTTTGCACGTAAGCCAAAGATATACAACTATAAAACAAATAATCAATAATCCATCTTTGCACTACGGGCCAAAGATGACTTTCAATATAAGCACGAGAATGATGACAATGATATAAAAATTATCGAGGATAAATATTAAAGACTTTAAATTTATCCAGAGTTTAAAAATATCCAAATTGTCAACATGATACTGTTTTGTGGAGTAAAATTCATGAATAATATTCATGTATCAAAATAATTTGGATAGAAAAGAAATAAATTTTTTGGGTGAATAATACCCCGTGAATAGTAATCCCGGCATGAAAAGTATCCTGAATATCCGAGTGAATAATAATAGAGTGAATAGTAACCGGGTGAATAGTAACTCGTGAATAGTACTTCGGCATGAAAAGTGCCCCGAATACCTGAGTGAATAATACTAGAGTGAATAGTAATCGGGTGAATAATAACCCGTGAATAGTACTTTGGGTGAAAATATTGATATTTAATAAGAAAGTTCATATCAATATTCCAATAAAATGATACTGGATGAAGCGCAATACTCACAGATATTCCACTAATTTCAAGGATTATAGAACCAATACTTACCATAGTAAGTTTAGATTTAAGAATATGAAAAGAATTAACATATTAAAAGCGCAGAATGGATTTTCACCGCAATATACAGACGTAAATCACAGTAGACAAAGTTATTCCGACATACTAAAGAATGAATACAAAAAATAGTATTCCTTATGAATACGAAATAAATAATACCCCTTACCTTAGTAGAAAACTAGATACTGCAAAAGTGAAGTAGCAGAATACTCTTCTTCTTGTTCTTTACAGTTTCTCTCTCTATAGTTTCTCTTATGAATCTCAGTGAATTGGTGAGAATGAAAGAAGAATTAAGCTTCTATTTATAGGAGAATGGACTAAATAATAACTTATTTAGGAATGGTCCGGATTGATTTACTATTAGAACGGATTCATCCATATTGATTACTATTAAAACCACAACCGATTTTATTCAGATTGATTTACTTTTAAAACCACCAAATGATACGGTCAGATTGATTTACATTTAAAACCACCACCGACGGTCCAGATTGATTTACTTTTAAAACCACCATCAATGGTCCAGATTGATTTACTATTAAAACCACCATCAATGGTCCAGATTGATTTACTATTAAAACCACCACCAATGGTCCAGATTAATTTAACTTATTACACTTTAGTACCCCTAAAGTTTTCCAAGTTTGCATTATTCCCCTCTAACTTTTGTAATTCATTTATCTTCAATAAACACATTCTTAATACTTCAACAATTATTCATCATTAATATTATAACTCAAAATATTTAACAACCAGATCGTTCCTAGGAAAGGGGGCTTTCCGATAAGGATTTCTCCTTATTGGCTCGCAATTAGGTGATCAAACCTCTCCTTGACAGAACTTCTAGACATTGTCAATATTGAAAATAATAATATGAATAACTTCGTCATCTCAATTATTGATTAAATAATATAAAATATTATACACATGATACTGTGACAATAATTGAATCAAATAACGTGAGATACTATGCAACAATTACTGTAGCAATAATTGAGTATAACTGAGTGACTTCTCACTTTTGTAATTCACTTATCTTCAATAAACACATTCATAATACATCAATAATTATTCATAATTAATATTATAACTCACAATATTTAACAACCAGGTCGTTCCCAGGAAAGAGGGGGCTTTCCGACAAGGATTTCTCCTTATTAGCGCGCAATTAGGTGACCAAACCTCTCCTTGACAGAACTTCTAGACATTGTCAATATTGCGAATAATAATATGAATAACTTTTTTGTCTCAATTATTGATTTAATATTATAAAATATTATGCAGATGATAATGTGACAATAATTAAATCAAATAATGTGAGATACTATGCAACAATTACTGTAGCAATAATTGAGTATAACTAAGTGACTTCTCATTTAAGCATCAATAATCAATACCGTGTGCTACTATGCAACCATGCGTATTATTGTACTTTTACCACTGGGTAGTTCAACAGTTTAACGGTAAAACTTCCGCAGTTATTTTTATAAAAAGATATTTTTGTAATTTTCTAACTACGACAATACTTCCATTGTGGGGTCCACCAATGATTGTGTCGTCGTACGAATATTTCCTATTAAAAATTATTAATAGCCTTCATCAGTAATAAATCAGAGATTTAGAACATATGGTAGATGATAAAACTTTCCAACCATAGTTGCAGCGGAACGAGCAATCTATTTGGAGAGTCAAATAGACTATAAAGTCTATTATCTTCTCCATGTTAAAAGTCTACCAAAAATGTTTTATCCCTGTAACATCAATCAATAGTTCATGTCCACAGTCATATGAATAACTCATAATCATAATTTTGGTTCTAAATTCCTCTTCGCACCCAATACGAAGATAATTTTCATCACCTGTCTTTACCTGAAATATCAAAGATCATGGTTATACCAAATCACAGTTCCTGCTCATAATCATATTAATAAATTTATCTTTACACTTACGGGCCAAAGATATTCATTAACAGTTCATCTTTGCACTACATGCCAAAGACATGCAACTGTATTTTTAGAAGAGTCAAGTAGAGCATGATATCTACTATCTTTTACGAATTAAAAGTATATTATCAATATTTTACCGTTGAGACTCAGCTTAATAAATAATCCACATCATCGAATCATCCTTGCACTACGGCTAAGGATATTCATTAATATCACGACCACGAATTATCCATGCACTACGGGCCAAGGATATTCGTGTTTCCACCAATGGTTATGATTATACCGAATAATTCCTGGTCATAATCATACCAACAACTGTCCATCAATGCACTACGGCCAATGAGGACTTTTACCACATTATTTGTAACATTACGGGTCATGATTATACCGAATGATCCCTGGTCATAATCATACCAATCAACAGTCCATCTATGTACGTAAGCCAAAGATGACTTTCATCATAATATAAGCATAAGGATGATTACAATGATATAAGAATTCAATCAAACGAGATCAAGGATAAATATTAAAGACTTTAACAAGTTAATTTATCCAGAATTTAAAAATGTTCAAATTATCAACACTATACTGCTTTGTGGAGTAAAACTCAAGAATAATATCCATGTATCAAAAATAATTTGTACAGAAAAGAAATAAATTTTTTGATGAATAGTATCCCGTGAATAGTACTCTTGGAATAGTACTTCGGGAATAGTATCCCGTGAATGGTACCCTATGAATAGTACTTCAGAAATAGTACCCCGTGAATAGTACCTCGGCATGAAAAGTACCCCAAATACCCAAGTGAATAATACTAGAGTGAATAGTAATCGGGTGAATAGTAACCCGTGAATAGTAACTCATGAATAGTACCCCAGCATGAAAAGTGCCCCAAATACCTGAGCGAATAATACTAGAGTAAATAGTAATTGGGTGAATAGTAACCCGGCATAAAAAGTGCTTCGAATACCCGAGTGAATAATATTATAGTGAATTGTAACCGGGTGAATAGTAACCCGTGAATAAGATCAATGGTGAAAATATTGATATTTAATAAGAAAGTTTAGATCAATATTCCAATAAAACGATACTGGATTAAGCGCAAAACTCAAGGATATTCCTTTAATTTTAGGTATTATAGAAGCAATACTTACCATAATAAGTTTAGATTTAAGAATATGAAAAGAAATAACATATGAAACTGCAAACGGATTTTCATATGTCTTACAGTACGTAATCCGCGTAGATAGGTTATTCTGACATATTAAAGGATAAATACGAAAAATAATATTCCTTATGAATACGAAAGAAATAATACCCCTTATGAATATAATAAATAATATACCTTACGAATATAAAAGAAATAACGTCCCTTACGAATACAACAAATAATATCCCTTACGAAACGAAAATAACATCCCTTACGTTAGTAGAAGACCGGATAGTGCAATAGCGAAGTAACAAAATACTCTTCTTCTTTCTCTCTATAGTTTATCGCTCTATAGCTTCTCTTGTGAATCTCAGTGAATTGGTGAGAATGAAAGAAGAATTAAGCTTCTATTTATAGGAGAATGGACTAAATAGTAACTTATTCACGAACGGTCCAGATTGATTTACTATTAGAACGGATGGTCCATATTGATTACTATTAAAACCACAACCGACGGTCCAGATTGATTTACTTTTAAAACCACCACCGACGATCCAGATTGATTACATTTAAAACCACCACCGACGGTCCATATTGATTTACTATTAAAACCACCACCGACGGTCCAGATTGATTAACTATTAAAACCACCACCGACGGTCCAAATTGATTTACTATTAAAATCACCACCGACGGTCCAGATTGATTTACTATTAAAACTACCACCAATGGTCCAGATTGATTTAACTTATTACACTTTAGTACCCCTAAAGTTTTCCAAGTTTGCATTATTCCCCTCTAACTTTTGTAATTCACTTATCTTCAATAAACACATTCTTAATACTTCAAAAATTATTCATCATTAATATTATAACTCATAATATTTAACAACCAGGTCGTTCCCAGGAAAGAGGGGGCTTTTCGATAAGGATTTTTCCCTATTGGCGCGCAATTAGGTGACCAAACCTCTCCTTGACAGAACTTTTTAGACATTGTTAATATTGCAAATAATAATATGAATAACTTTGTCGTCCCAATTATTGATTTAATAATATAAAATATTATGCTGATGATGCTGTGACAATAATTGTATCAAATAACGTGAGATATTATGCAACAATTACTGTAGCAATAATTAAGTAAACTGAGTGGCTTCTTGCGTAAGCATCAATAATCAGTACCGTGTGCTACTATGCAACCACGCGTTTTACTGTATTTTTACCACCGGTTATTTCAAAAGTTAACGGTAAAACTTTCGCCGTTATTTTTATAAAAGATATTTCTGTCATTTTTTAACTACGACAATTATTCCGTTGTGGGGTCCACCAATGATAGTGTCGTCGAACGAATATTCCCTGACAAAAAGAATATTCCCCGACCAAACAAATATTTTATATCAACTTGCTTACTTTGAAAAATTTTCACATATCACCCTTAACTTTAACCTTTTATCAATTTAACCATTTATTAAATAGAATAATAATTATAAGAAAATTTTCATAAATTCGTGGTCTTACAAAGGCTGTTTCAATGGTCCGAGGAAGCTGAAGCCAGCTTTCAACTATTTAAGAAGAACATGATCGAAGCACCCATGTTAGCACTTCCTGGCTTTGAAAAAGTCTATGTGGTAAATTGTGATGCATCGAGAGTCGGTATTGGTGGGGTTTTCTCATCCAAGAAGGTCAACCAGTGGCTTTCTTCGATGACAAATTACCAGGGTTGAAGAAGAACTACTCTACTTATGACTTTGAGTTCTACGCCATTATTCAATCTCTGAAGCATTGGCATCATTATCTAATACGGAGAGAGTTTAATCTCGTCACCGATCATGAGGCCTTAAAGTACATAAATGGAAAACATAAATTGAGTCGAAGGCATGCCAACTGGGTAGCTTATCTACAAGAGTTTACCTTTGTAATGAGATATCTAGATGGAAACCTGAATTGAGTCGCCGATGCACTTAGCCGAAGAACATCAACCCTTATCATTATGAGTAACAAAGTTATAGGGTTTGAAGTCTTCGCTGACATATACAAAAAGATTTTGTCTTTCGACAATATAATTCAGGAAGTAACGAGGGACTACGATTATGCATTCCAGATTTCTCGCTTCGACAACAGATACTTAGAGAACTTCATAACGAGGGCCATTTCGGATGAGATAAAACATTGGCCCTGGTTTCTGACTACTACTGGCCACAAATTTCATGTGATGTGGCTCATTTTGTTAAGACATGTTATGTAAGGCCCCAAATTTTTTAAAATAAAAGTATTCAATTTTTCTTATAATTATTATTTAGTAAATGGCTAAATTGATAAAAAGTTAAAGTTACGGGTGATATATGTAAGGTTTACAAAATAAGCAAGTGGTTATAAAATATTTATTTTTGTCGGGGAATATTCGTTTGATCGTGTAATATTCTTATTGTCAATATTCGTACGACGGCGCAACCATTTGTGGGCCCCGTAGCGAAAAATTGTCGGATGAAGAAAATGAAAAAGAATGAGTTTTCTAAAAATAACGGCGTAGTTGTTACCGTTAACACTGTTGAATTACTCGATGGTTAAAGTAAAGTAATACACATTATTGCACAGTAGCACACGGTATTGCACATTATTTTATATTATTATTGTTTCAATAATTGTCACTGCACAGTATTTTACATTATCAACCCAATAATTCATATTATTTGAATAATATTATTAGATAACATTATTGATAATGTCTAGAAAATTCTGTCGAGGAAAGGGGTTAGGTTATTTAATTGCGCGCCAGTAAGGATAAATTCTTATCGGAAAGCCCCCTCTTTCCTGAGAATGATTTAGTTGTTAATATTGTAGTTCTATAATATTATATGTGAATAATTAATTATTGATTTATATGATAAGTAAATATTTATTTTATGTGGATATAAATGAAGGAATTAATGCTGAGGTATTTTATCAGTATTTTGTCGGAATTGAGGTGTTGAAAATTATCCGTATGTGGATTTCGGTCATTTTTCGTTTAGAATTTGGAAAAACTTTCTTTTACAAAGTTATAGAGAATTAAATTTCCTATGAAATGGACATAAGATTCAGATTTTTCTGATAAAAGGGCTATTTATTATGAATTATTAAATTTATGGAATAATTGATTTTTGGAGTTATAAATTGTTTTTTAAAAGAAAAACATTTTTTTATGTTTGTGGGCCCCATTGGTGTTTTGATGAATTTGGTCAAGGGTGGGCGTGAATTTTTTTTAATAAAATATTATTTTATTAAATTTTCTGCTTTGGTGTTCTAAGCATTTTTCTATAAATAGGGTGCTTAGTTTAAAACTGAAAATCACACCAGAATCAGAAGTTTTCTCTCTCTATGATATCGAGCGTGTTTTTGTGAGTATTTTGATATCTTGAGGTGCAAGTTTCCTTTAGTATTATATCCGGTATTCCAGTCAGAAGTGTTATTCTTTTGAGGTAAGGGATGTTATTTTTTTTCAAGTAAATGATGTTATTTCCTTTAATATCATTATACCGAAATATTTATATGAATTTTATTGTGAAATTTTATCTTTTTTGTGTCGGGGTTACTATTCACGTATACAACACTATTCAAGTATACGGCACTATTCATGTATATGGCACTATTTATGTATACGATACTATTTACGTATATGGTGCTATTTATGAATACAGGGTACTATTCATGAAGTACTATTCATGGGGTATTATTCACGAAGTACTATTCCTGGGGTACTATTCATGAAATACTATTCACGGGGTACTATTTACGATGAAAAATTGATTCTTTTCTGTCCAAATTATTTTTGATACGTGGATATTATTCTTGAATTTTACTCCACAAAGTAGTATCATGTTGACAATTTGGATATTTTTAAACTCTGGATAAATTAAAAATCTTTAATATTTATCCTTGATTTCGTTTGATTGATGCTTATAGCATGGTCATTATCCTCAGACTTATATTGTAACGAAAGTCATCTTTGGCCCGTAGTGCATAGATGGACTGTGGATTCAATTATATATCTTTGGCTTATGTGCAAAGACGAACTGTTGATTGAAAGCTTTGGCCCGCAGTGCAAAGATGGATAGGTATATGAAATGATCATGACCACTGGTGATACTAACAAATATCCTTGGCCCGTAGTGCATGGATAATTCGATGATGTGATTGGCATAATCATGAGCATTAGTTAACAGTTGAAAGTCTTTGGCCGTAGTACACTGACAGACAATTGATGATTGGTATGATCATTGTTATTACATTTGAATATCTTTAGCCTTTGGGGTAAGGATATTGAGTAAACATTCTATTAAGCTTTTGTGGCAAGGAGAAACTGTTGATTTACATGATTATAAATATGAATTGTGAATTTAACTATAATCTTTAGTGGTTCATGCAGGTGAAGACATGTGATGAAAGTTCTCTTTGTCTTGGATGCAATAAAGAACTATTGATAAGTATTACATGAATGAAATATTAACGATGGACTTTTAATTTGGAGGAGATAGTACTAGACATTATGTTCTACTTGACTTTTCTAATGGATTATTGATTCCGCTACAATTATGGTTGAAAACTTTTATTATCTACCATATGTTCTAAATCTCTGATTTATTACTGATAAAGGCTATTGATAAATTATTTATCTTAATCATAATATTCTTTACTGAGCTATTTGTGCTCACCCTTTTGCTTCACAATTCCTTTCAAGTAATAAAAGTGTAGCTGGGTCGAGTGGGGCTAACAGAGGAATAGAACGGTGGTCTATAGCTGTTGAGATTTCCCCTAAACAATATGGAAATAATTTTATTAAGAATTTTAGATAAGTATGTCGTATTTTATACGTCATTTAACCGTTGATTTTGGTGAACCGAATAGGGTGAGGTGAACCCAACTTTGGAAGGGTGTTTTGCCACTATCATACAAGATGTCTAATGACATACGATTTCGTATTATCATAAGTCAGGGTTGTACACATCCACTTGCTGATTATATCTATGAGCACTACCTATATAATGTTGGAGTTTGGTTGAAATATAATTCTCAATTGGAGACAATGGAGATAATTATATGGTAAGAGAAGACTCACCATTGGAAAGAACATAATAGCAATCTTCTCATTTTTCTTTGGGATCTATTGGGTCAACCAAGGATGATTCTCAAGTCATATGATATCTATTATAACTTAAATGCATGGCCTCTCATGTACGAAGGTTTCCTGGAGCATTTTCCAAATATTTTAATTTCTAATATAGTTATTGATTGTACCTTTATGTAAAGTATCATTGTAAGCTATCAATGTGAGGTGCTATCCAAGTAAAGGGATGAGAGTCACAGTTGGTATCCACAATATATGTGTTGTCGTATTTTGCATGACAGTTGGATTATTGAAGTTTGTTTTTATTTTTTGTACCATGTATTTGGCGACTCAGAATGGGTTGTGTGGACCTATTTTGGGGGCGTCATAGTTGGTATCAGAGCTTAAGGATATGATCCCTGGCTAAGATGTGAGACTAGAACTAGGAGGGGAGACACGGGTAAATCCTTCGCTAGTATGACCTACCTAAGCTTAATTATTTTTTAATTGGTCGGACTCCCAGCAGAAGACATGTTAGTAGGACGAATCGGCTGTCTTTGACGTAGGCGAAGGCCATTGCCTCTGATAAGCCGAATGTCCTTGTACGACTAATTTGTCTTGTACAGAATATATAGATAATACGTGTCATGTCAATTAACCCTTGTTTTGAAACTATATTCTAGAATGATATCTGAAATACAGGAAATGAGCAGTGGAGAAATCATGATCTAGAAGAGACGACCAGTGAGATAGAATCTGAAATGAAAGCAAGGTATTCTCAACTCTTTGAAATACCAGGTACGTAAATTTTGGGGACAAAATTTTATAAGGAGGGGAGATTGTAAGACCCCAAATTTTATGAAATAAAAGTATTCAATTTTTTTTATAATTATTATTCAGTAAATGGCTAAATTGATAAAAAGTTAAAGTTAAGGGTGATATATGTAAAATTTACAAAACAAGCAAATGGTTATAAAATATTCATTGTTGTCGGGGAATATTTATTTGGTCGAGGAATATTCTTATTATCGGGGAATATTCCTACGACGGTGCAGCCATTTGTGGGTCCCGTAATGAAAAATTATCGAATGAAGAAAATGACAAGAATGAGTTTTCTAAAAATAACGACGTAGTTGTTACCGTTAACACTGTTAAAATACCCAGCGGTTAAAGTAAAGTAAAACACGTTTTTGTATAGTAGCATACGGTATTGCACATTATGTTATATTACTATTGTTTCAATAATGGTCACTGCACAATATTTTACATTATCAACCCAATAATTCATATTATTTGAATAATATTATTAGATAACATTATTGACAATGTCTAGAAAATTCTGTCGAGGAAAGGGGTTAGGTTATTTAATTGTGTGCTAGTAAGGATAAATCCTTATCGGAAAGCCCCCTCTTTCCTAGGAATGATCTGGTTGTTAATATTGTAGTTCTATAATATTATTTGTGAATAATTAATTGTTGATTTATATGATAAGAAAATATTTATTTTATGTTGATATAGATGAAGGAATTATTGCTGAGGTCTTTTATCAATATTTTGTCGGAATGGAGGTGTTGAAAATCATCCGTATATGGATTTCGGTCATTTTTTGTTTAGAATTTGGAAAAAATTTCTTTTACAAAGTTGTAGTGAATTAAATTTTCTATGAAATGGACATAAAATTCAAATTTTTCTGATAAAAGGGCTATATATTATGAATTATTGAAGTTTCGGAATAATTAATTTTTGGAGTTATAAAAAAATTTTAAACGAAAAACGTTTTTTGTGATGGTGGGCCTCACTGGTGTGCTGATGAATTTGGTCAAGGGTGGGCGTGAAATTTTTTTTATATAAAATATTATTTTATTAAATTTTCTGCTTTGGTGTTCTAAGCATTTTCCTATAAATAGGGTACTTAGGTTAGAATTGAAAATCACACCAGAATCAGAAGTTTTCTCTCTTTATAATATTGAGCGTATTTTTGTGAGTATTTTGATATCTTGAGTGTTGCTATACAATGCAAGTTTTCTTCAGTATTATATCTGATATTCCAGTCAGAAGTGCTATTTTTTTGAGGTAAGGGATGTTATTTTTTTTTTCAAGTAAATGATGTTATTTCCTTTAATATCATTATACCAAAATATTGATATGAATTTTATTGTGAAACTTTATCTTTTTCCAGTCGAGGTTACTATTCATGTATATGACATTATTCACATATACGGCACTATTTATGTATATGACACTATTTATGTATACGGTACTATTTACATATATGGTACTATTTACGAATACGAGATACTATTTATGAAGTACTATTCATGGGTACTATTCACGGGGTATTATTCACGAAGTACTATTCACGATAAAAAAAATTGATTCTTTTTTGTCCAAATTATTTTTAATACGTGGATATTATTCTTGAATTTTAATCCACAAAGTAGTATCATATTGACAATTTGGATATTTTTAAACTCTGGATAAATTAAAAATCTTTAATATTTATCCTTGATTTCGTTTGATCGATGCTTATAGCATGGTCATTATCCTCATGCTTATATTGTAACGAAAGTCATCTTTGGCCCATAGTGCATAGATGGACTGTTGATTATTGGTTTTACAGTTGTATATCTTTGGCTTATGTGCAAAGACGAACTGTTGATTGATAACTTTGGCCCGTAGTGAAAAGATGGATAGGTGTATGACATGATCATCACCACTGGTGATACTAACAAATATCCTTGGCCCGTAGTGCATGAATAATTTGATGATGTGATTGGCAGAATCATGACCATTAGTTAACAGTTGAATGTCTTTGGTCATAGTGCACTGACAGACAACTGATTGGTATAATCATTATTATTACATTTGAATATCTTTAGCCTTTGGGGGTAATGATATTGAGTAAACGTTCTATTAAGCTTTGGTGGCAGGAGAAACTGTTGATTTACATGATTATAAATATGAATTATGAATTTAACTATAATCTTTAGCGGTTCAGGTGAAGACAGGTGATGAATGTTCTCTTTGTCTTGGATACAACAAAGAACTGTTGATGAGTATTACAGAAATGAAATATTAACGATGGACTTTTAATTTGGAGGAGATAGTAGACATTATGTTCTACTTGACTCTTCTAATAGATTCTTGATTCTGCTGCAATTATGGTTGAAAACTTTTATTATCTACCATATGTTCTAAATCTCTGATTTATTACTGATAAAGGCTATTGATAAATTTTTTATCTTAGTCATAATATTCTTTATTGAGCTATTTGTGCTCACCCTTTTGCTTCACAATTCCTTTCAAGTAATAAAAGTGTAGCTGGGTCGAGCGGGGGTAACAGAGGAATAGAACGGTGGTCTATAGCTGTTGAGGTTTCCCCTAAACAATATGAAAATAATTTTATTGAGAATTTTAGATAAGTATGTCGTATTTTATACGTCATTTAACCGTTGATTTTGGTGAATCGAATAGGGTGAGGTGAACCCAACTTTGGAAGGTTATTTTTCCACTATCATACAAGATGTCTAATGACACACGACTTTGTGTTATCATAAGACAGGGTTGTGCACATCCACTTGCTAATTATAACTATGAGCACTACCTATATAATGTTGGAGTTTGGTTAAAATATAATTCAAAATTGGAGACAATGGAGATAATTATATGGCAAGAGAAGACTCACCATTGGAAAGAACATGAACAATCTTCTCATTTTTCTTTGGGGTCTATTGTGTCAACCAAGGATGATTCTCAAGTCATATGATATCTATTATAACTTAGATGCATGGCATCTCATGTACGAAGGTTTCCTTGAGCATTTTCCAAAGATTTTAATTTCTAAAACAGTTATTGATTGTACATTTATGTAAGGTACCATTGTAAGGTATCAATGTGAGGTGTTATCCAAGTAAAGGGATGAGAGTCACAGTTGGTATTCACAACATATATGTTGTCGTATTTTGCACGACAGTTGGATTAATGAAGTTTATAGTTGTTTTCTGTACCATGTATTTGGCGACTTAGAATGAGTTGTTTGGACCTATTTTGGGGGCGTCACATGTTACGTATGTCGATCAAAAGTCAAAAGGAACTCTTATGAATACAGAGTTGTACACACCCTTACTTGTTCCTAAAGCTCCATGGATTGATGTGAGTATGGATTTTGTGATGGGATTGCCTCGAACGCAATGATCGATGGATTCTATCTTTGTGGTGATTGATCGTTTCTCAAAGGTGTCTCATTTTGTAGCTTGTAGAAAAACGATGGATGTGAATCGGATCACACATCTTTATTTTCGAGAGATTGTGCGCCTGCATGGTATTCCCAACTCAATAACTTCGGATCGTGACACTAAGTTCATGAGTAACTTCTGGAAGAGTCTATGGCAGAAACTTGGTACATAGTTAAATTTCAGTAGTGCTTACCATCCCCAGACTAATGGTCAGACCGAAGTAGTGAACAGGAGTTTGGGCAATCTTCTACTGTGTTTGACTGGAAGGAAACCAAAGCAATGGGATCTGACACTTCCTCAAGCAGAATTTACTTACAATCAATCGGTAAATAAAACTACGAGGTTGAGTTCTTTTGAGAATATTTATGGCTGAAAACCATCCGGGGTCCTGGACCTAATTCCCATTCCACGAGTTGGCAGAATACATCCTAAGGCGAGTGACATGGCATATCATCTTCAGGAAATCCATGATCGGGTGTACCGAACTATAACATTGACAGTCATCGTTTTCAGGTGCTTTTTGAAGTAGGTGACTTTGTTTGGGCAGTATTGACGTGTGATCACTTTCTTATTGGCGCTTATAATAAGCTTAAAGATCGGAAGATTAATGATAATGCCTATCGGTTACGTCTTCTTAGTCATTTACAAACTTCAAACATTTTTATTGTGAAACATTTGAGTCGTTGTTTTCTTGAGTCCGATGTCAAGCATGTGAACTCGAGGATGAGTTCTTTTCAACCTGAGGTGACTGCTGCAAGAGGATCTGAGTCTGACAATGTTGAGCTATCAGATAGTACGTTAGTGGCATTAAGATGGAGGATCGACGTAAATAAAGTGGTCATTAACACCTTCAAGTTCGGATGTTTGATCTTTGGGTTCAGATGGATAACGACTTCGGGAGTTTGGCTTCAGATGATGTCATGACTTCGGGTGTGGTGAACTTCTTCGAGAATGGCGTCATGACTTCGGAAGTCAATCGACCAACTTTATTATTATTATTATTATTATTATTATTATTATTATTATTATTATTATTATTATTATTATTATTATTATTATTATTATAGTAATAGTATTTTATTAATTAGTAAATCTTTTATAATAAGTTGTTACTTGTTAGGATTTTATTTTCGTATTTTTAGGAAGTTTGTTAAGTTTTTTGTTTCCATATCTCTAGGAAGATTCTAGAGTGAATTAGAGAGAAAGTTTTGTTAGCTATAAAACTCAGCTTGTGGATTGGATTGAAGATAACTTTGATTTTGATAAATATAAACCCAATAGAGAAATTTCCTTGTGTTTTTTGGTGAATCTTTAATTTCTTTTACCTGTGAATTATTTGTTACCTAACCTGCAAGATAATCTCTATTTTGTCCGATGTCAAAAATATATATTAAATACTCCCTCATATACATAACGATCTCTCTGTTTTAGAGTACGAAAAAAAAGTGAAGTTGTTCTTTGTTACTTGTCAATAACTTTAGTACCGAGAAATCAATCTCTAAAAAGATAAAAACATTTATTTAAGGACAATGTTATATACGACTCGACTCATTAAACTCTCTTAATTTATACTCGGTAGAATGGTGCTAATTTGTATTTTATACAACAATTGTATATCCAAATCATTTGAAGTTAATATAGTATGGAGTGTTGTTGGAACTTGTGACTCATAACATAGAAGCCAGAGTTTTTGCAGGTGTGGCGTGGGGCTCACTGTGTTCAAGCCAGGCGTGGCGCGGGGCACGCCAGGGTCGGTGGAGTTACTGCTCTAGTAGCGCGGGGCGCGCCAGGAATAGCCTCTGAGAGGCGCGGGCCGCTCCGGTTGGCGATCAGAGTTTTTTTTGGGTTACTTTTGGAAGGACATTATGGGTAATTGAGACATAATGTGAAGTAGGGTTGGAATAGGATTAGTAGCTATAAATACTATCTATTGTAAAGCCCTATGTAACCAAGGAATCATCAATAAAACAACAAGTCGCATGTGGAGTACCCAAATTGGAGAACCACGTAAATATCTGTATGTGAATTTTAATTCTCTATTATCGTATGCGTGTGTGTGATCTAAAATTCTAACAAGTGTGAAGATACTTGTTGGGATGTGACTATTTGGGTCTAGCCATGGTGCGACCCAGTATATTTAATGGTTCAGATCTGGTGATGGCCCATATGTAATTTATTGTGACAGTGGAGAGTCCTTATTAAAATAAGATTGTGTTTCCTTATTTGGTGGGATAAGGAGGTTTAATTAGGACTCTTATTCTTAATTGGATTCAGTAGTTATAAGGTGATTCAACAAAAGGAGTCCTTCTCCTAGTTGGATGCGGATGGAGGTGACTTCTATATATGCGGCTGCTACATGCTAGGATTTAAGAGAGACAACACACAAGAGATACAACACAAATACACAACTTGTACTCCCAATATTATTATAGTGGATTACTCTCTCTATCTCTCTCTCCGTGGTTTTTTCCCAATTGGGTTTCCACGTAAATCTTGTGCTCATATTTATATCTCTTTATTTATGTTTATGTGAATGTATTTCGTAAGTTTGATATAATCAACTACTCCATCAACCGTTAGCGCGATTTTGGCCTGCTATTTTGGTGATTTCGTCAGGCGTACAAAATTTAGTGTTAACATTGGCGCCGTTTGTGGGAACCAAGACACTTGTTCTAGTGTCGATTTAAAATCACCGATTCACCGAAGAAGATAAGTGATTCTTTTTTATTTACGAAATAAATATTATATATATATATATATATATATATATATATGCCAGCAAATATATGACTTTTTGTCAATTATTATACATGTGGAGTAATGATAATGCTACAATTTAGCATAAACAGATTAATTAATATGATGACTACCAATTTGTATAGAATGTGCTTCATCATTAACATGATTAATATTATAAAACCCATGCCTTGTATGCTTATTAATGTCTATGGGTGCCTTGTGTGCTCAGGTTTAGGGTAAAGCCCATGTACTTGCTTTTAAATAAAAGTAATGATAAACAATCGCAGATGATGTCGGTCTAAGTCTTTGACTTAGCGAATTAAAAGTGAACAACGGGGAAAGTGGAGTATTGCATGTCGATTGTGGAGACTACGGTTGAAATTAGTCGCAAATGAATAGCGTACTTCCTACATTGAGCGATCTTAGAACTTGAGCAATCGAAGATTCTAAGCATTCTGAAAAAAGTCGAGATCTTACAAGAAGAAAAAGGGAAATTGAAACGAAGAAGATCTATCCAAGACATGTTTTAAACCCTCGAGGCTCGTGTCATGTGACTCAAAGCACGTAGTTCACGGCTAAAAGCACGAGGTTCGCGACTCAAAGCATGAAACTCATGGCTCGAAGAACTTGGCTCGTTGCTCGTGGCTTGTGGCTCAAAGCACGTGTCTTGTAGCTCAAAGCACGAAGCTCATGGCTCGAAAAACTTGGCTCGTTGGTCGCGGTTCATAGCTCAAAGCACGTGGCTCGTGTCTCAAAGCACGTGGCTCGTGGCTTGTGGCACGGGGCATGTGGGTCGTGGCTTGTGGATCTTTATGTATATCTTAGAAATGAATTGAGAAGTTGGGCAGAAATATTGAGAGTCAAAAGTTTCTGTTTGGCGTAAGGTGTTTGGGTGTGACAAAATTTGTAGTCTCTTATTTTAAGTTCCTTATAAATAAGAGACTGGGGGGCAATGTTGGATGTGATTATTTGGGTCTAGCCATGGTGCGACCCAGTCTATTTAATGTTCCGGATCTGGTGATGGCCCATATGTAATTTATTGTGACAGTTGAGAGTCCTTATTAAAATAGGATTGTGTTTCCTTATTTGATGGGATAAAGAGGTTTAATTAGGACTCCTACTCTTAATTGGATTCAGTAATTATAAGGTGATTCTACAAAAGGAGTCATTCTCCTAGTTGGATGCGGATGGAGGTGACTTCTATATATGCGGCTACAAGCTAGGATTTAAGAGAGACAACACACAAGAGAGACAACACACAAGAGATACAACACAAATACACATCTTATACTCCCAATTTTATTATAGTGGATTACTCTCTCTCTCTATGGTTTTTTCTCAATTGAATTTCCACGTAAATTTTTGTGTTAATATTTATATATTTATATGCCTTTATTTATGTTTGTGTGAATATATTTCGTGAGTTTGATATAATCAACTAATCCATCAACCGTTAGTGCGATTTTAGCCTGTTGTTTTGATAATTTCGTCAGGCGTACAAAATTTGACGTTAACAATACTGAACAAGATTGTCATCATTAAACTGTACGTTAAACATAATGGCACAACTTATAAATGAAACAAAAATAATTGCAAAAATAGACAAAATGAAACCTTTTTATTAATAGAATACATATATAATCTAATATAACAACTTTTTTCTTCTCGATATCAGTTGACATGCCATACTCGAGTCATTTTGAAATCAATCTTAAACAAAGAAAAGATAAGTCAGAAGCAGCAACCAAGAAACATATTGACTATATTACAACAACATGGATATAAAAGGCAAATGGGTAATATATATATATATATATATATATATATATATATATATATATATATATATATATATATATATATATATATCATCATCATCATCATCATATTCACTAGTATTTGTGGGTGCATTTGCTAATAAGATAGCTAGTAGTTTCTCGACTTGTATGCTTACACTTCCGGTAAATGATAGCAAAAATCCGGCGTTTTATATTTCCTCTAGTCGGAGGAATCCGTACGTATCGCTTGTTGTTATTATTTGCAGCCATGGAAGCACTTCTCAACTTCAATCCCATTCCTCTAGCCTCAACTATCTCCTTATCCATCACCATGTATATTGCTAAATTTAATTAGCGCTTTTGTTGTGCCCTATATTTGTTTTTTTATGGCCAAGCGTGTGTAGATGGAGAAAGGGGAGAGGGGTTGTGCCTAATTATTTATTTAATTGCATCATTTCTATTTTAATAAGTGAGGCCCACATAAAATTAACTTGTCAAGATAGTTATAAAAAATGAATATTTATTATTAAAATATAATCGCCGTAAAGAGCTTGTACTTCTATTTATATTTTTTTTTTTTTTTATTTCTCCATTATATGTCATGACTCAAAGACATTAAAATGGAATAAAAAATAAAATAAATTCCTACTTAAGACAGCCGATACTACTGGGGCATTAAAATAATAATAAAAAAATTACTACGCAGATAGTCGATACTACCGGCATTAAAATAATATTAAAATGCCTACTTAAGACAGTCGATACTACTTTGCAATAAAAAAATAAAAAAATAGCCATTTAAGACAAATTTTGTCACTACCGACAATAAAAAATTGAAAAAATGATTTTATTCAAGCAATTCACCGCTAAATGATTCGAACTCGCAACCTCAAACTCCATACACTCATCATATGACCACCCGAGCACCACCACCTGCCTAGTTTGTTAATTTCAACCAAGGATATATCTTTATATTAAAACTTCACCATCCCCAAAATCTATATTCTTGCATTATTATTATATTACGATTTATTATTATTAATAAGTCTATATAATATATATGGGGTTTTCTATTTAGAAATAAGTTAATATCTATATTTATTATTATCCCTTTAATATTTTTTTCTTATTTTGTAATAATATCAATAAAAGGATTATTAATATATTAAAAAATATCATTCTTTAATAAAATATAAATAATGATTTTATATTCATGTATTATTATTATTATTATATTCATATATTACTATTATTAAAAATAATATTAATAATGATTTTAATATTAATATAAATAATGTGATTATTAATATTAGTCCTAATAAAATATCCATACAGCTTCAACAAAATAGATAATTTTTTTTCAGATATAATTATATGAAGTGGTTTTATGTGATTCAATAATATTCATATTACTAAGTTATGAATTTGAAAATCCCATAAAGTTCAACCAAATAGACATTCTTATTAATTAATATGTACATTAGATAACGTTGGATAAGTTCTATATCTCTAGAGGCCTAAGTAATCTTATGGATTTTCAGAGAGCTTCCCACGCGACGCAGATAATCTAAAGATCGTGACATCTTCCAAGGACCACTTTCTTCGTAAATATTACCATTGGCCCTAACTAAACAAATCAACATACTTGCATACAAAAATGCCACATACCGAAGAGTTGTTGTGTTGTTTTCATTTAATCTTTAAGGTCTCAGACAAGAGATTATCAACTGGGCCACTCATCAAGATCGGATTACCATTTCGCAAACAAAATGGTATCAAATGTACCGCATGTACAAAGTAGTTGGTTAATAATTTTTAATATTAAAGGACATTATAAAATTAAAATATTTTAAAACTAAACATACCGCAACTTTAACTAATTTCGAGTACATTTCATGTAACTTAATATACATAGTGTCATCAGAAGTGCGGGTCAATTATGGTAACCATCCAATCTTCAAATCGCGAATAGAACAAGACAAAATGGCATTGATTGGTACTACACACCTAAGATGAATATGTATTTGCATTCGTAAAGGTGGACCAACATCTTGGTTAATATACGGATTGCAAAAACTCCATGCAAGATTCACGTTAGTGCAGGCACATATCCCCCGCCTAAGATGCATGAAGAATGAATTCATGAAACCAAATTGGGACCACCTTTGTATTCCCCATGACACGTAGTATTCTCTCTCGCCTCGTAGAAGAACAATATATAAGCGTCGATGACATGCTCGAATATCCAACTCCTGTGCCCTAAGGATTGCAGACCGCATTGTGTTCTAATTCATATAATCGGGCGCGGATGTGATAAAGGATATAAATTCTCTTTTCGTGCCACCACGCTTTCAAACATATGTTTATTTACAAATGTCTCCTTCCAATCTTTAAGTCTTTTGGATAAGGACCCTTTTGGTCCATAGAGAGATGTGGTCTCCGTGATCTCATGTACCGATTGAGACCCAAATGTACATTATTATTATATAGCAATAATAATTAAAACCATCACTATTAACATAACTATATATACCTTTGTGAACTAGATCCTCAAGCGCCGAAAGTCCCCCAAATGAAGAGTTGGTTGGAATGTAACACTCCTCATAGGTTTGGAAGGTTGGAATGTAACACCTCGTAGGCTTGGGTGGTGGGAATGGAGCTCTCCTCGATTACTTGTGGGGTGGGTATGTAGCTCTCTTGTACAACATAATCGCTTTGTTTCCCAAGCCCTTCATCGAAGTTGTGTGTATTGGGACTGTGGTCCAAAATTTATGGGACCCCTCGTCGAGGTATTTGTTTACCTCTTGCTTCAAGTCGATAGGCGATTGAAATCCCAATTATTTTTTGCGTAACCAACTCGGGAGGCAAATTTGAGTAAGCATCAAAATTTATCAAGTAACGATTTTGCACTCTCAACTTGTCATGTAAGATAAACACAAACAAATATTATTAACAATAAATATGAATAAATGTAATATTAAGTATTTACTCCAATACATGATTTATTAAAGAAGAATATAATTTTATACCATTTGAATAAGGTGTTGTTGGTTGTAAATGGCCCGAGGCTCATAACAACCGTCGTGGTCGTTGTCTCGTCGAGGTTTGGTGGATTTTCCAACGTAATTTTCCTATACCGCATCATGTAATCATCTATTGGGACATAATCGTAAATTTCAGCTTTGTTGTCCTTCGAGATGATCCATGTATGCCTCCCACATCGAAATATATTCCCTCTCAAGGCCATGCAATCCTCGACATCAATAAATTTAAACTTTTTCTCCTTCCTAAGGTCACCGTAGTTTTTGGTCATTGATGGTATGCCTTGCATGAACCCGAACTCATCTCATCACACTATCCCAAGATCCCAAATTCCACAATATCAAAGTGGATCAAGGGACCCCACCAGATCCCAACAACCCCGCCTTCAAAATTAAATCCACCGATATCATCATCCCACATTATGTAAGGCCGCCAAACCACATCCCCACATGACTTAATATCTAACTCCCCCAGAAATGACAAATGGTGATGGGGATTCTCACGCTCTACTGTGGTAATGTGGGCTCCAAAATAGACCATGCTAAAGCCCTAGGTAACCATAAGGATGATTGTGGCCAAGGGTTTGGCTTTCCAATACTTACACGCTCATAAGCCCAAATTTGTAATAATGTAACACAACCATTAATGTATTTAACTCCTTTCCTAGTAGCAAGATATAAAGATCTGCATAAATATGATAACACGCCACACCCCAAGAGTAAGTTACACAATCTTCGCCGTTGGCAATAAAAGACATATATCGTGGGTGCACACTATTTCTATTCCTATTAGGGAATAATATTGCCCCACACAACCACAACATGTATGCCTTTGTGTGTCGCCCTACAACATCTTTTTTACTTGCATTCTGGACATTTATTAAAATGTTCGTGCAACCACACTAATGAAATTCAGAATCGCTTTTTTTGAACTAAAATATTCACCACTAATTTATCTCCAAAACAATCCCTAAAATAATTCAAATTGGTGATGAAGGGGACCCGTTAAGGGCTTTTCCCACCACCCAGAACTCCAAAAATAAAGTGAACATCCTCTAACGTGATTGTTATTTCTCCACGCTTTAAATGAAAAGTATTGGTCTCCCCAGCCGCCATCTCTCGACTAAGGCAAGATATCGCATCAAGGTCGCTTTTGGTGTACAACACCTTGAAAACTAAATACTCCAAATCCACATTTATCTAAAAGGATTTTTTGTTCTTTTGTCAAAGCCCACCGATTATATATTTCGATCAAGATATCGACCGGAGCCTAGTTTTCCCTATCTCTCCCATGATATATGTCATCCGATACATGATCTTGTTGATCATGCGTAACACTTGGATCAATTGGCCCATATTCCCAACTATCCATCTTTTACCTAAAAAATACATCAATTCCATATTAGTATTAAGATGCATGACAAAATGAAGTTGAAAGTAACATGTCGCAAAAATGACAAGAATAACTAATACAGTAATAACATGCTTTAATTTTAAAAGCACTACTCATTATAAAATTTATTATTTACTAATAATTTTTAATGAATCATTTTTAATTTTGAGTTCCAAAATATTTTAAATTGAATTTAAAAAAGTAATAATAATTTTGTTATTTAGAAAGGAGGGAGTAAGAAGAAATCGCCGCTGGGGGATTGAAAAAATTTCAAAGAATAACATGCATGCATAATATGCAAGTGATAACATGCATTAATGACAACAAAAACAAATACATGCATGGTATTATATCCCTTTAATTCAAGAATAACATGCAAAGGATAAAAAATGGCTTGATTGAGTACACACTATAATAAGTTTTTTCATTTATATAATGTAATAATATTATTTTACTATTATACTAAAAATAATAACAACAAATGTAAACTATTAAAAACCTAACAAATAACAATAAATAAAAACTTACTTGTTGAAGTTTTTGCTCCTCTTCCAAATACTCCCTCTCTCCACTCTCTCACATCGTAATTTTATCTAGTTATATATCGAACTTTAGGTTGAACAACGTGTGTTCTCAATAGATCACTATAGATGGTTAAATAAGCTCATGCAAGCTTCGGTACATGAAATACATTTAGACCAAATTCAAACACCGACATCGTTGTTTAATTCAAATTTTTAGTTTACCGAGTCAGCTTGCAGTGTTCTTTCCCGAGGCGATGTGGTAGTAAAAAGTGGTCAAAAACATTATTCAATTGCATTTTCGAGGCGATGATGTAGAGATAAAGGTTTGGCACTTTGTTCTACTTAAGACAGCTTAACCTACCGGAAATATATATTATTAATAAATTTTTTCTACGCAGTAGAGGCTATAACTATTTGGAAAAATAAAAAAATATATATATATTATTAAAAAACCGCTTAATAAATTTCAGTAGAGGCTATAATCTACGAGAATAAATCAAATTTTTTCGTCCGCTAGCTAGACTCAACCCACTTTAACCTCAAGCTCCAAACATTCATCATATGACCACCCGAGAGCACCATGGGCCTAGTCATTCATATCGCACCTTGGATTTGTATATATCTTAAAATATTCCATCTCCCCCAAATTAAATTTCTCAATATTTTATTATAATTATTCGATTATTATTATTATTATTCTATTATTATTACGAATTGAGTATAAAGCCGCTCCATATTCTAAATAGGCTTATGTACTTTTAATTATTTTATTATTATTATTATTATTATTATTATTATTATTATTATTATTATTATTATTATTATTATTATTATAAACATTGTCTCGGTGAATAAGTAGTCAAACATAATAATACAACACTATGGGAATAGAAAAAAGTCGACATTGATTATATGGGAAAAGTACATTAGTTTGACTTTCTTGAGCATTAACCGCGACAAGTCATGTCATATTTACCGGTCTTTTTACCTTTAAATATTGTCTAGAAGTCGCTATTTTCTCATGTTTATTCGAGCACCCATCTTCTTATCCTTCCATAGAATTTGTTCTCTCGATATTATTTTCTTTCTCCTCTACTCATAATTTGTTTCATCCGTTGCCCACTTTCACTTCGTAAAATCAAGTTGAAGTTCGATCGAGCAAAATTCATCACTATTATTCACAAGTAAGTTTTTCAAAATGTCATATAATACATCCGAATTTGTTAATGAAGTTGAAAGTAATAAACTGATATTGTTCCGCACGTTGGTCAATTATTTTGTACGTTGGAAGAGGTTGAATATTTTATAGATCATATGCTCGAAAAATGGATTTGAGATTAGAATTGCAACTAGTCATAAACATGCTAATACTTAATGATATCGATCTAGGCAAGATGTATGTAAGAAAGTTTCAGACACCAATTGTTGGCAAGAGTTTACCCGATGATGAAGATAGTAGTAATAAAATAACTAGACAAAGAGACTATAGGATCTAACAATGTGTAAAAAGCTAGAATATATGTTGTCCACAATAAGAAAGAAGACAATCATGATATCTCATCGTTGAATTAGAGCACAATCATCACTTAGTGACCCCCACCAAAGTAGATTTGATCGAGACTCACGTAAATATTACTCTGTTATAAGAAATTTAATTGACACTTTAAATAAGTCCCAGATTGGTCCTAGTAAGATGATGAATGTTTTGAGCACAATGGGAGTGGGTTGCAAAATGTTCCTTTCATCGCTAATGTTGAGAATGTGGTAAGAGATTTAAGGCGTGATTCTCGCAGATGAAAATGATGCACAAGTCATTGTCAATCATTTAAACAAACTTGCATCCTAAGTGCCAACAAATTTTTTTTTCCGAGTGAAACCCGGTGAAAACAACCAAGATAGCTTGTATTTTGTGGGTCGACGCCCGATCAAGGTTTATATATCAACGGTTCGAGACGTTGTGACATTTGATAGTACATATCGGACAAATAAGTATGGCATGCCGCTTTGTTCCATTTGCACGGGTCAACCACCATTATCGCCTATATTGTTTGGATTTGCACCGTTATTTAGACGAGACAGAGGACACTTTCGTTTGGGTATTATGTATATACGGCTTGAAGCCATGGACTACAAGGCACCTACAACCATCATCACCGATCAAGACAGAGCCATGAGTAATGCTATTGCTACGGTACTTCCAACTAGTTATCATTTATTGTGTTCTCGCATATTAGCAATAAATTTCTTGAAAAATTGCATCATGTTTATTCCGAGCACCCATCGCTCAAAAATGATTTTAACAACGTGTGTATAACTCATTGTCCATCGAGGAATTTGAAGAGCGCTGGCATATTCTCGATAAGTTCCTATGAATTGTATAATAATGAATGGCTTGGAAGTTTGTATGATGTACGACAAAAATGGATTCCAAAGATATACAAAGAGATATTTTTCCATGGAATGACTACCGGCTGGAAGAAGCGAGAGCATGAATGCCTTTTTTGATGAGTATGTTAATGCATCAACAGTATGCTATGTTTTGTACCGCAGAGTCAAAAGGTCAGTAGAAAGACAGCTTTATCGTGGAGAGGAAGGCCGACACACATAAAAAAACATCGTAAAAGGATTATGGTACTTTTGGTTCATCTTTAGAAGTTCATCGCCGCATAAGTGTACACAAAGAGATGTTTAGACGCTTCCAACGCCAATTCGCCGATTCCATGAAATACAATGTTCATAAACTTAGTGAGTCAGTGTGTCACCGATACTAAGGGTTTATGCAAAGGTATAATGCAAATGCAATCGAAAGTGGTGGAAGATATAAAGAAGTTGTCAACAATCGACAACCGGGATCAGAATATGTAATCGCCAAATGTTTTTTCACCGTGAATTATGCAGCACATCTTGAGATATTTCATAAAGAAAGAGTATTTCACAAATACCGACCGACATGATCCTTCATCGGTGGACAAGAGACGCGAAACAAAAGCAATGGTGAAAACTTACTCTTTAACTCCACATCTATCGACTTCGAACAAAATCAAGCAATGCGCTTATAATCATTTGATGGGTGATTACCAGAGTTAGCGAAAAAGCGGCTTGTTTCAATATGAGGTTACAAAACCGTTTTAAAACTAAATGCACGAAGAAAAGAGTTGGTTGACCAAAGATGATCCGGATGAGAATATTATCGAATCTGGAAGATGACGACATTGATTTGCAAATTGGAGATCCAAATCATGATATGGGATACGATAATGACGATGAAGATGCAGAGGTGGAAGAAGAAGAAGAGTTTTTGCCGCCTAATATTTCTCAAACAAAGGGCCGCAAAAAATAATCTAGATTCAAGAATGCACTCGAGAAAATCATTCCTTCTAAGACTCATCGAAAATGTGCAATTTGAGGCTTTGAAACCAACCACGATAAGCGAAATCACTATCGAAAGTGCTAGGGATTCTCGAGCCAAAAAATAGGCGCCATTGTATTAATCATTCTATGTTTTTTTTATTTTATGAAAATGAACATGTAATATGTACTATTCCTCTTAATGTTATGCAAGACTAGTATTGGTATAATCTGCATTTTAATATTGATAATCACATTATTATTATTATAATAATACTTCACTACTTTTATAAATTCGATAAGTAAATTAATTTTTCAAATGACTTGAAAAATTATCATCATTACTTATTAGACTAATTGAACTAGTTTTATTAATAATAAAATCATTTCTTAATAATAAAATCATTGCTTAATATATAAAATCATTACTAATAATCATTGCTTAATAATAAAATTATTAATACTAATAATGCAAGATTTATAATGATCACTTTATATTTTATTAAAGAATGATATTTTTTTAATATATTAATAATCCTTTTATTGATATTATTACAAAAATAAGAAAAATATTAAAGGGATAATAATAAATATAGATATTAACTTATTTCTAAATAGAAAACTCCCATATATGTATTATATAGACTTATTAATAATAATAAATCGTAATATAATAATAATGCAAGAATATAGATTTTGGGGATGGTGAAGTTTTAATATAAAGATATATCCTTGGTTGAAATTAACAACTAGGCTCGTGGTGCTCTGGGGTGGTCATACGACGAGTGTATGGAGTTTGAGGTCATGAAGTTCGAATCTATTTAGCAAATGAATTGCTTGAATAAAATCATTTTTTTTATTTTTTATCATTACCGTGACACAAAGTGTCATCGGGTCGGCTATTTTTTTCAATTTTTTATTGCAAGCCATATCATTGTACGTCGGTAAGATTTTAATTTTATTTTAATGCCGGTCAGATCAACTGTACATACAAATTAATTTTTTTATTATTTTATTTTAATGCGTAATCAGATCAACTGCATTCTACGGAATTTATTTTATTTTTTTATTCCATTTTAATGTCTTTGAGTAATGACATATAATGGAGAAATAAAAAAAAAAAAAAATATGTGTAAGTCAAGACAAGCTCTTCCTATTGATTATTTTAATAATAAATATTCATTTTTATAACTATATCGACAAGTTAATTTTACGTGGGCCTCACTTATTAAAATAGAAGTTTCAGATAGTAAATAATTAGGCACAACAACTCGCGTTAGCTTATCAAATAAAAAGTTAATCACAGCCATCAATTCAATTTATCAACGGCCCAAAAAGGGGGTGTCAGACAAGACTATAAAGAACCTATTGCTATGGAAGGGCTATATATATATATATATATATATATATATATATATATATATATATATAATCGATCAAGTGAGGGCTCCCTTACTTTGTTGAAATGCTGATTTATTTTTTGCTTTTTTGCTTTTTTTTAAAACAACTAAAAAAATATTTAATCTTTTATGGAACTGGAATTTTTTCATAATACAATGTTGTGGGTGTGATTTGGATACCTATACCAAAAAATGTATGTATGTACCCGCAAATCACATCCAAAAACATCAGATTATGAAAAATTCGGCCCATAAAATATTAAACTTTTTTTTAGTTGTTTTAAAAAAAAAAAAAAAAAAAAAAAAGTTCGCATTTTAACAAAGTAAAGGTTCTTTATAGAACCTGGACTGTATATATATATATATATATATATATATATATATATATATATATAATATTTTTAAATAATAAAAAAGGTGCTAATATATGTTGTTCCACGTCATCAATTTATTAGTACTTCTTTGCGTCTATTTCTCTAGGGGTGACTTGGAAATACTTGGCTGATGGAGATTTTATGCCAACCGATGTGAAGACCTAATGCGAAGAATGTAGAGTCAATTGACATGCAAAAAAGAGTGTTGAAGAAATCTCAAGGTTAAAATATAGATTTATTGGTTGATCGCTATGCTAGACTGGTCAACCTTGTTGTCAATCTTCACTGTCACCAATTTGGTGAAGGGCTTATAAATCAACCTAGGGTTTAAACGGCCACTTTGTTTGGAGGAAAGTAAAATGTATTTTTTTTTTATGTGATATAAATAGTATGATTAATTTCTCTAATTTATTGAGCAAATGTGATAGAATTGCAAAAATCTGATATATATATATATATACGAGAAAAATTAAGTAATCTAAAGCATGTCTTAGCCAAGTTCGACTAAGGTTATTTAGTAAAATTTTAGGGCCACTTTGTTTGGAGGAAAGTAAAATGTATTTTTTTTAATGTGATATAAATAGTGTGATTAATTTCTCTAATTTATTGAGCAAATATGATAGAATTGCAAAAAATCTGATATATAAATATATACACACACATGAGAAAAATTAAGTAATTTAAAGCATGCCTTAACCAAATTTGACTAAGGTTATTTAGTAAAATTTTAGTGGAACGATCTAATTTTACCTTTTAGGGTTAAGTTTTTTATTTTTAAATTTTATTTAAAAAAATCTTTACGTATAATTTTTATACAAAATTACGTCGTATAATTTACTAAAATTTTACTAAGTTACCTTTTCCTTACACACACACACAAACACACACACATGCGCGCGCACAGACACACACATATATATATATTAACTTATTAAATTATTTAATGCTTATTATTAATTTAGGAGTTTCTGGTTGTCTGATATTCTTAACTACTCTCTAAAAGGGAAGCTCAGTTTCAATCACCAGACTATAAAAATAGACAGCAGCACCTTCCCAGTTCTATACCCAGTGGCAGAATCAGAACACTTTTATAGGAGGTCAAAATACATCAATAAAAAAAATTATTTATTAATGCTTGGAGTGCTTCTTTTAAATTCATTTTGCACAATTATAATTACATAGCTTAATTACATAATACTGCACACCCCAAAGCTAGACAAATGAAAACACCATAAAATTAGAGTGTCCAGGCATGGAAGATGTATTGTTGATTTTCGATGCTCTACAAAAATTAAATTCAAATACAATTATCATTTAGGTATCGAGTTGATTATAGCCTTTTATGGCATATTGTAATAAATTCTCAATTTGAGGTGACCGCGGGATGAAGTGATAATTCAACCTTCTCTTTATAACGATCACTTTTAATTAAAACTTTATGTTTTCAAATATTACACTTAATAAAAATTAGTAGTGAATGTTGTCTGATACCAAAAAGTGATAGTCAAAAATTAATAACAAAATAAAATTACATGTTGCTGTGTCACTTGGATTGAGTTGTCAAGCAAATCGAGTCAAGCACCGAACTTTATTTTAAACTCGTCACACTGACGAACCGATCAAACCAGGGCTAACCTCATTTTACACGCCTAAATACTACTCCCTCCATTCTTAAATAAGTGTCGTTTAAGGTTTTTGCACATGAATTAAGAAAGTTATTTAATACTACCATTTTATAATAAAAATCTGTGTGAAATTTTATCACTACCTCTTTATGAAAAGTTGAAAACTATAAATACTAAGGGTGAGAATATCTTGGAATAATGAGAGAAGGTAAATGTGATATAGGAAAGTAAATAATTTATTCTCTTAGAAAGTTGTAAACGACAGATAAATTAAAATAAATTTTTCCTTATAAAACGTCACTTATTTAGGAATGGAGGGAGTAATAGATTGGTTTACACCCCTAATAAATTGGCGCCTTTATATTACAAGTAAATTGGGCTAAGCTCATCTTTTGTTCCTCGAAAGATAGTTTGAATGGAGTGTATTTGTTCAATCGATGCCCAATTCACAGACCAAATATCTGCTCTTCTTAAACCCCCTTCAGTTCATCAAGTTCAGACAAACTCTTTTTCACTCTCTCTCCCTCGTCGCCTCGCAGTCGGAGATTTCAGAGGGTCATATGCCCCCTTGACCCCCCTGATTTCGCCTTTGTCTATACCTATTATCATGTTAGGAGATTCAGATATTTTGAACTATGTTTACTAAATTCCTTACGGAATCTAAAATATGTTGCGTGTCAACTTGGTGATTAATTTTTAATAAATTACGGTTATTATATATTTATCATTTAAGAAATGATTAAATGTTTGACTAAAAATTAATAAGTATATTTAGAGTGATTAATATGAAGTTAATTTTGGTCTATTGATTAATACAATATCTACACGTATGTTAAAAGGTAATCTCTCTCTACCTATCAATACTGTACTGGTCAATTGACTAATTTTTCATAAAATTTACTTCATAATAATCTAATCCCTCATTATCTTGTTCCAAGCCGGCAGCTGCGGTATATCTATCACAGACTTTCCATGCATGTATGGGTGTCCCGAAATGAAAGTCAACTTCCAGAACTATTGTTCAAAATGTCATTATATCCTGAGACATTTTGATCTTGAGACCTTTGAATAAATTAATTAGAGTCAAATTATTTCGTATTAAATCTTTTAAAAATAAAACTCTAATTTCGGTTAGGAAGGAGGAGGACTATCACACAGACTTTCCATGCATGTATACCCTTGTCTGTCCCGAAATGAAAGTCAACTTCCAGACCTATTGAACAAAATGTCATTATATCGTGAGAAATTTTGATCTTGACTTCTTGAGACCTTTGAATAAATTAATTAGTCAAATTATTTCATATTAAATCTTTTAAAAATAAAACTCTAATTTCGGTTGGAAAGGAGGAGGAGCGCGCGCACACACATATATATAGTACTAGTACGTCCCACAATAAGTGTTTTTTTAGGCTAAATATTTTTTCTCAAAATAAGTGATGTGTTAGAACTCCAATACAATTTTTACAATATTTTTTCATATATATGCCCTTATGCAATTAATGGTATTTATTGCATCTTGCAATCACTACAATTAAATGATACTCATTAACTCTTTAACTTCAAAAAAAATATATTAAAGATATTTTTATCATTTTAACTTGTGTATTAGTATGTGTGATTTAAGTTAAAAAAGTACTTATTATGGGACGGAGGTAGTATTTGACAAAAACTTAACCAATTTTCAACTTCATAAAAACGAAATCCGTACTAAGTAGGAGTAATAATTAATGATTAAGGTTCGATTAAAAGCAACTTAAAATATGTGAAAGAATAGTTTCTCTATGTCTAGATATTCTCTAAGTCTATATCTCTCTATCTATATTATAAAGGGAGATGAAAGAATGTTTTTTTTTTGTGTAAACGAGAAACTTTTTTGACTTTTCTATTTTTATCCTTTAAACTTTTTTTTATTCACTTTTATCATTTTCTCTCCTATTTTTCTAATCTTAGTATTTTTTTAACATTTCATTTTTTTCTCTTTTAATGCATACGTATATAGTGTATGCCATGTAAACTAATAGGTCTGGAAAATATGGTTATGGGTTAGTTTTGGTTTTCAAAATATGGTTATGGTTTCATTTAAGAACTAAAACCATATTAACCATTTTTAATATGAATAATGTGGGTTAGAACCATATGGTTATGGTTAAAAACTATATTAATCATATTAACCATTTTAATATTGTTATGAGTTATGGGTTTCATGAAGACCTGATTTGACACTAATATTATGTAATTATGTATATACCCCTTACCCCCACTCCACCCCACCCCACCCCACCCCACCCCACTACCACTAAAAAAAATTAATATTATGTGATTATATATATACCCCTTACCCCCCACTTCCACTGTGACGCCCCCAAAATAGGTATACAACACCCATTCTGAGTCGCCAAAATACATGGTATAGAAAGCAAACTACAACTTTGATAATACGGATGTAAGTGTAGAATAATGATAAAGACAAATTATGAGTTTAAATACAAATATTGTCTTCTAGACAATATATACACCCAAATAAGTCCTCATTAATTATTTATACACTATTTTACAGAAATAATGAGGATAACTAAAACATCTTCTTAGAACCATCACTCCATACCCCGACTCGATCCTGCTATGTTCTCACCTCCTGAGAAGAAAAATAGAACAAAAAGGAAAAGGGTAAGCTCAACTAGCCCAGTAAAGAACATTATGACTAAGATAATATACAACAAATTATCGTTAGTCTTCAACAGGAAAAAAATCGATAAATTATAATAGACAACAAGTTTTAGATCAATAAATGCAGCGGAACAGCAATCCATTAGAAGAGTCACGTAGAGAAAGAATTCTACCGTCTTCTAAGGTTTAAAAGTCCATCATCAATATTTTATCCTCGTAATAACAATCAATATTCATCTTTGCACCACTGTGCCAAAGATATTCATTTAAATCACCAGTTGGTCATGTTCATCTCAACACTGCTTCATCTTTGCACTACTGTGCCAAAGATATTCATCGATTAATCGCTCATCTTTTGCACTACAAAGCCAAAGATATTCATTTATATCATCATTTAAGACCGAGGATGATGAAAATATTTTTAAAGAAACGAATCCGGTGAAACAAAATGACAAGGATTAAGGATTAAGGATTCAGTACTTTGTTTTACCCATGTCCAAAAATACCTCAAAATAATCATATTGGTGTAAAGTTCAAGAATGATTATAACATAGATACAATCAAAGCTAGTATCCGAATAGATATTTTGGGCAAAAAAAAAAAAAATTTTATTTTTAAATTGAATAGTCGTCAGATTCGTGAATAATAAAGGTCAGACACGTGAATAGTAACCCCGACACAACAAGTTTCAAATTTGATAAAAAGTTCAACAAAGATTTTGGCATAATGATATTGAAGAAAATAATATCATTTCATGAAAGAAATAACATCCATTACCTCAAAATAATCGTACTTACGATTGAATTTTAGATATAGTCTTTGTAAACTCGCACCAGATATAGCAACACTCAAAGTATACTCACAAGAATACGCTTCGATAATAGAGAGAGAAAGAGAGAAAACTTTGTTTACAGGTGTGATTTTCAATTCTAACTTAACACTCTATTTATAGGAAAATGCTAGAACGCCAAAGGAGACTAAAATAATAAAATATATTATTTCTTTACCAATTTCTCTACGAATGCTAGGTTGGAATCAGCCATCTTTGAATAAAATTAGCAGCCCATGTGCATATTCCACCAACCAAAAGTGGGTCCCCCCATAATTTAATAAAAATCATTTTATTTTTTCAAAACTTCAACAATTCATAGAAAATAGCTCGGTTATCGAGAAAAATTCAAAACTCGCGATTTTTCATGGGAAATTCCATTCTCTACAACTTTGCGTAAGAAAATTTTTCAAATTCCAAATGAAATTGACCAAAATCCATAAAGCCAAGGCGATTTTATATACTATAATAAATCTTCTATTAAGAATTGTGTCCACCGACACACAAAACATGTGTTAAACATTTAATACCACAAAATACTCTACCTCCTCATATACTCATATATCCCACATTCATTATAAAATATCACTGTTAATATATTATTAAAATAATATATTTAAATGAATTATTTTATCGTAAAAAGATAAAATATTAATTTTCAACAATTGTCACATTAAAAATTTTCTCCATCTATATCCACATAAAATAAATATTTTCTTTATCATAATAATCAATAATTAATTATTTTAAAATAATATTACGTAATCACAAGATCGACAACCGTGGTAGTTCTCAGAAAGAGGGGCTTTCCAATAAGGATTTCTCCTTACTTGGCAGCGTAATTAGGTGACCAAACCTCTCCTTAAATGTAACTTTCTAGACATTGCCAATAATGTTATCGATAATATTATTCAAATAATATGAATTATTGATTTGATAATGAAAATATCGTATAATGACAATTATTGAAAAACAAAGAATACAAAATATCAACGCAGTAAATTATTGAATCAATAAAATATAATATTGAATAAGAATTCATCTGTAATAATTATCGAGTAAGGCCTTCTTACGTAAGGATCAATAATTCAATAATACATGCAATACCGCAAGTAAAGCTCTTGTGCAACCAGCGCCAGACATTGTATTTTAACCACCGTGTAACCCAACAAATTGTTAATTGGTAACAATTTACGTCGTTATTTATAAAACTCAATCTTTGTCGTTTTCCTTCATCCAACCTTTTTTCCGTTATGGGCCCACTAATGATCGCACCGTGCATTTTGAGATTTCGACAAAAAAAGAATATTCCACGACCAAACGAATATTCCCGACAATAATGAATATTTTATAACCACTTGCTTATTTTGTAAACTTTGCACATTTCACCCATAACCAAAGAATTATATCAAATTAACCCTTATTAATTTAGAATAATGAATAAAGGAAAATTAAATTTTATTTATAATAAGTTGGGGTCTTACACCCACCCCCACCTCCACCCCACCCTCCCCCACCCTCCTTCACCCTCATCTACCTACCCATCCACCCCACCCCACCCCACCCCACCCCACCCCAAAATAATAATATTATGTGATTATGTATATACCCCTTACCCCATCCCCCCACTCCCACGCCCCCCCCCCACCCCCACCTTCCTACCCACCAACCCACCCCACCCTACTCCTTCCCTCACCCGCATCCCCCACCCCCACCCCACCAACACCAACCCCAATGCCCACCCCACCCACCCCACCCTCCCCCACTCCACCCACCTACCCACCCACCCACCTAACACTCCCTCCCAAAAATGATATTAAGCGATTATGTATACCTCACCCACCCCACCCCCACCCCCCACCTCCCTCCACCCACCCCCACCCCACCCCACCCCACCCCACCCCAACCCAACTAAACTAAAAATAATAATATTATGTAATTATGTATATACACCTTACCCCACCCCCACTCCCAACCCCACTCCCCACTCCCAACCCCACTCCACCCCACCCACCTACCCACCCCCCCCACCCCACTCCACCCCACCCCACTCCTTACCCGCATCCCTCAACCCCCCACCTACTCACGCACCCACCCACACCCACCACGCCCACCCCACTTACCCCCACCCCACCCCCCCCCCATCGCCACCCGCCCCCACCTAGCTACCTACCTACCCACTCCCACCCCACCCACCCACTTACCCACCCACCCAACACTCCATCCCAAAAAATGATATTAAGCGATTATGTATACCCCACCCACCCCTCTTGCCCCACCCCACATCCACCCACACCCACACCCACCTAGTTACCCACCTCCAACCACTCCCTCTCAAAAAATAATATTAAGCGATTATGTATACCCCACCCCACCCACCCCACCCACCACTACCCACCTACCCCCACCCCACCCCCCACCCCACCCCACCCCATCACACCACTCTCTCCCAAAATAAATTAATATTAAGCGATTATGTATACATCACCCACCCTCTACCCTCACTAACCTAAAAAAATAATAATCGTGTTTGATGCGATTACTGAGAGAGAGAGAGAGAGAGAGAGGAGTGCAATTGAATAGAATATGGGTTGAAAAATAGTAACCAGTTAATTAACTATATTTGTTTTAAAAATATGGGTTCAAACTTTAACCAACCTGAATAAATAAAAATGGTTAACCGACCCATTTGGTTTCAGTTAATATGGTTTGACCCAACAGTTAATTACTTATATTGCCAAGTCTATAAACTAGTATATATAAGAACTGCATTTTTAACCATGAATAAAAGTTGAGTATTTGTTTGTGTAAAGAAAACTATCTCTCTACTCTATCATAGGAAAGGATTACTGCATCTTGTAATTGTTAAGACTTGAATCATATCATGTGATCGTGAAAATTGAGATTCATAGTAGTATATTAACACCTAAAAAACATATAAGAACTTGATTAGGTTTTTATGTTGTCTAAAATATCAGCAATAAATTTATTTAGCCTTTTGCCAAAAAAAAAATATGAATATTGATAATTAGGTCTAGAAATTAAACTCCAAAAATTTGTACGTATTTTAAGTGTAAGCTTATGGCCTGTTTGGTTTGGGGGAATGGAAAAGAATGTTCATTCTTATGTTTGGTTACTTAAAAGGGGAGGGAATGAGTATTTCAATGAAATGCATAATCATATGTTTAAAAGAATGCTTATTTCATTAGGATGGATAAAGATTGATCATTCCATTTTAATCGACAAATTTAAATAAAAAAAACTCGATCAATTAAAATCGTGTAACTTCCCATTCTAACCAAATATATGAATAAGAATGTCCAATCAATTCCATTTCTATTCTCATTCTTATTCTTATTCTCATTCTCACTCGAATGTTGTAATTAACCAAACAGACAGTTAGAAAATCAAAAGTCAATATAACGTTATTGCGTTTTACAAGAGGATATGGACCAAAAGAGCTTAAATTAAAAACTGCTGGTTAGTGGTTACTGGTAGATTAATTAATATATATCTTCTAAAGAATATAAAACCTCACTAAATTTTGATACTTGCATGTTTTGGTACCATTTTGCTACCATTCTCATCCCAAATAAGAATTTAATGCTCTAGTAATGAACATAAAACCTCACTACTTTTTGGTACCTGCATGTTTTGGTACTATTTTGGTACCATTCTCATCCCAGATCTCACTAAATTTTGGTACCTGCATGTTTTAATACCATGTTGGTACCATTCTCATCCCAAATAAGAATTTAATGCTATTAAATTAATTTTTTATCCTAATTTATGTTATCCCAATTTATTATTTATTGTTATTAAACTATTTTAATTTATCTTTTAATAATAACATACTATAACCCAAAAGAAAGTTGATGAGTTTAATAGTTACTCTCTACTTTTTATATGTGTGTATATATATATACACATATAATTATAATTTTTTTTATTTTTTTAATTGAACAAGTTAAGTAGTTACTCTCACATTGACTTTGAAAAAAACCTAATATTTTACTTAATTTTTACAATATTTATGTTCATATAGTTGTAATTTTTGACAATGTTAATATGATTACTTATATTATAAATTTATTGTTTGACCCATTATCACAAGAAGAAACAAAACAAGATATAAAACCTCACTAATTTTTGTGCCTAAATATATGTTTTGGTGCCATTCTCATCCCAAATGAGAATTTATAATGCAATTAAATTAATTTTTATCCTAATTAATGTTATCCCAATTTATCATTTATTATTATTAAACTATTTTAGTTTAACATTTGTCGTTTTAGTAATAATGCCTTGTGACCCAAAAGAAAGTTGAAGAGTTTAATCGTTACTCTCCATTTTTATATATAATTGTAATATTTTTATTGTTTTCCTAATAGAACAAGTAAAGTAGTTACTCTCATATCGACTTTGAAAAACCTAATATTAATTTTACGCAATTTTTACTATGTTTGTGTTCATTTAGTTATAATTTTCAACGACATTAATATGGCTCCTTATGTTGTAAATGTTAAGGTCCGGATTTGTAATAATTAATTTAGAAGAAAGGTTAAATAGATTAATTAACTTTTTAGACAATTTTGGCCTTTTTTAAAATTTTAAATCTGCTTCCCTAAGTTATTTTGTTAAAATATTTATTAGATATTATAGTGAACAAAATAAAGAGATAGGGATATAGAGATACTGTGACGCCCCCAAAATAGGTCCACACAACCTATTTTGAGTCGCTAAATACATCGTACAGAATCCAAATACAAACTTCATTTATACAACTATTGAACTGTCGTGCAAAATACGACAACACATAAGCTGTGAGTTTTAATACAAATATTGTCTCGTAGATAATATCCAAACTCAAACTAAGTCTTCATTATAATTATTATCACACTATTTCACAACATAGTGAACACTTCTATAGTAACTATCTCGGATCATTACTCCACTACCCGACTAGTCCCAGCTAAATTCTCGTCTACTGAGAAGAACAATGTAATCAAAAGGAAAAGAGTGAGCTCAACTAGCCCAGTAAAGAATATTATGACTAAGATAATGTAGAACAAATTATCCTTAGTCCTCAATAAGAAAAAATTTGATATAATACAATAGACAACAAGTTTTAGATTAACAACTGTAGCGAAAACAACAATCCATTAGAATAGTCAAGTAGAGAATGATGTCTACTATCTTCTATGATTTAAAAGTCCATTATCAATATTTCATCCTTGTAACACTAATCAATAATTATTTTCAATCAACGAATTATCTATACACTACGAGACAAAGATAATCGTTTGTATCACCAGTAGTCATGATCATGTCAAACACCTGTCCATTTATGCACTACGAGCCAAAGAAGACTTTCACCAAAAATCTTTATCTGTAACATTAAAGGTCCTGATTATACCAATACACAATTCCTAGTCATCTTTGCGCTATGTGCCAAAGATGACTTTCAACACAATATAAGCACGAGGAAGATGAAAATGATATAAAGAATCAATCAAGTGAGATTAAGGATAAATATTAGAGATTTATAATTCAATTTATCCAGAGTTCAATAATGTCCAAATTGTCAACATGATCACTAATTATGGAGTAAAATTCAAGAATGATATTCATGTATCAAAAATAATTTGGACCGAAAAGAAATCAATTTTGTCATGAATAGTACCCCGAATGAATAGTAATCGAATGAAAAGTAATGAATAGTACCCCAAATGAATAGTATTCTGAATGAATAGTATTCCAAATGAATAGTACCCTGATATAATTAAATAGTATCATGCCATGAAAATATTACAATTTCAATAAGAAATTTTAGACCAATAGTGAAATGATAATAGATGAAGCACAAACTATTAAAAATATTCCACTAATATCAAGGGTTTTCACAATTTAATAATAAGGTTATGGAAACAAACAATAAATTCGTACCATAAATGGAGAAGACGATATCTCTTGATGAGTACAAAAGAAATGATATCTCATACGAGTATAAAAGAATATATGAAACTGTAAATAGATTTTCATCTGTTATGCGGTAATCCGCGTAGACAGATCATTTTCATTATTTAATCAAGAATGAATATGTACGAAGGATTATTCACCATGTATGCGGTAATCCGCGTAGATAGGTGTGAGACCCCGAATTTTATGAAATGAAAGTATTCAATTTTCTTATAATTATTTTATTTCGTAGATGGTTAAATTGATAAAAGGTTAAAGTTAAGGGTGGTATGTGAAAATTTTGTAAAATATGCAAGTTGTTATAAAATATTCGTTTGATCGGGGAATATTCTTTTTATCAGGGAATATTCGTACGACGGCACAATCATTGGTGGACTCCACAACGGAAGTATTGTCGTATTTAGAAAACGATTGAATTATCTTTTTATAAAATAACGGTGAAAGTTTTACCGTTAAACTGTTGAACTACCCGGTAGTAAAAGTACAATAATACGCATGGTTACATAGTAATACACGGTATTAATTATTGATGCTTACATAAGAAGTCACTCAGTTATACTCAATTATTGCTACAGTAATTGCTGCATCATATCTCTCATATTATTGATTCAATTATTGTCACAAAGATCATCATCGTATAATATGTTATATTATTAAATCAATAATTGAGGCGACAAAGTTATTCATATTATTATTTGCAATATTGACAATGTCTAGAAGTTCATCGAGGAGAGGTTAGATAATCTAATTCAAGGCGCTGATAGGAGAAATCCTTATCGGAAAGCCCCTCTTTCCAGGAGCGACTGGTTGTTAAATATTGTGAGTTATAATATTAATGATGAATAAGTTCGTGTTGATTAAAGATAAAATTGATAGTTCCATTGTGTGGAAATTATTAGTGTTAGTGGAAATCGACATTTATTTCGATAATAATTGATGTCTGGAGGTTATATTGACCAATCGGATAATTAACTGAATAAATGAATAATTAATTGCTATTAATTCACATGCTTATAACTATGTGTTCACATGTGGGTACTATTGATTCACATGATTTACTATTAGGGGAGTTGGTGCAAGATTGATAATACTTGCATGACTAAATTAAAAATAGAGCTATAGATGGAGGTACTATACTATAATTAGTTTTTTCACATGATTATACTATTGAGTCACATGAATGAACTATTAATTCATATGATTTACTATTAGGGGAGGTGGTGCAAGTTTGATAATACCCTCAGGACTAAATTAAAAATTAAGAAAAGAGGAAGGTATTATAATTGTAATATTTGAGCCCCAAAGCGTGCAATTATCGAAACTATATTTTCCTATAAATAGAAGCTCATTCTTCTTTCATTCTCACCAATTCACTAAGTCTCACAAGAGCAATTATTATAAAGAGAAAGAAGAAGAGAAGTTTGTCACCTCACTATTCCAGTATCCAGTTTTCTTCTAAGGTAAGGGTATTATTATTTCTTTTCGTATTCATGAAGAGAGTTATTGTCTTTCAATACTCATAAAAAACATTATTCCATTCTTTATTATTCATTGGAATAACTCTCGCCTCTGTGGACTCTACCGCATGCATGGTGAATTCTTTTGTTATTCCATTCTTTATTATTCTCGTTGGAATAACTTCGCTCACGCTGGATTCTGACATGCATGGTGAATTCTTCTGTTATTCCATTCTTTATTATTCATTAGAATAACTTTTGTCTCACGCGGACTACCGCATAATTCTTCTGTTATTTCATTCTTTATTATTCTATTGGAATAACCTGTCTATCGCGGACTACCGCATTGCATGGTGAAATTCTTCCATTATTCCATTCTTTATTATTCATTGGAATAACCTCTCTCTACGGACTCTATCGCATGCATGGTGAATGACCCTTTGTATTCATTCTTTATTAAATTATGGAAATGATCTGTCTACGTGGAGTACCGCATGGCGGGTGAAAATCCATTTGCAGTTTCGTAATTTTTTTGACCCTCAAAAATTCTGGAAAAATTGGAAATGATATTTTGTTGAGTTTTCTAGATTGTGTCCAAAAATGTCGATTGTTGGATGTATATATTATGAGATATGAATTTTATGAGAAAAGACTATTTTTAAAGTAAACCCTTATAACTCCTTGTGGTTTACCCCAAAATTGGTGAAATTTTTATTGGGAGTACATGTATATCACAGGAGTACACCATGTAAATTTCGGAATTTTTGGACAAAAGTACAGTTTATGATAAATGTCTAAATATTAGGCAGTTGTGGCCATATGAAAAATAGTAAATGAATTTTAAAAATTCCGAGAAAAATATATGTTCAATATGGGATTATATTCTACTAAATTCCAGAAAACAAAACTTTTTGGGACTGGTTTGTTATTTTTCATGAAAATGGTTTAGTTACGAACATATGAATTAAATATGTTATGTGAAGTTGAAAAATTGGTAATAGGATTTTATGGCTTGGAAATCCTATATAAGGTATATGCAGATTTTTGATGAGGGATTTGATCATTGGTGATGAAATCTTATGAGTATGACATTTTTAAATGATTAAATACAATATTTTGTAAAGTATAAATAATTAAAATAAATTATTTATATGTTTAAGAAGTGATTAAAATATTGTTATAATATTAATAATATTAGATTATGAGTTTATTAAGTGATTGATAACATTTGGATTAAGGTGTTATGAAATCACTAATTTAAAATATTATTTAATGGTAAATGAATTTAATGTTATTATATAATGAATAATATTAAATGGATTTTATAATATAATGAATAAAGTTATTATCTTCATTAAATATTCGTTGTAATATTGTTTTCTGTTCAAATCATTGTTGATACAATATTATTCTTGAATTTTTCTCCACAAAGCAGTATCATGTCGATAATTTGGATATTTTTAAACTCTAGATAAATTTAAAGTCTTTAATATTTATCCTTGATTTCGTTTGATTAATGCTTATATCATTGTCATCATCCTTATGCTTATATTGTGATGAAAGTCATCTTTGGCTTACGTGCATAGATGGATTGTTGATTATTGGTTTTATAATTATATATTTTTGGCTTACGTGCAAAGATGAACTGTTGATTATTGGTTTTATAGTTGTATATCTTTGGCTTACGTGCAAAGATGGACAGGTGTATGACATGATCATAACCATCGGTGATAATAACGAATATCCTTGGCCCGTAGTGCATGGATAATTCGATGATGTGATTAAGCGGGATCATGACTATTAGTTAACGATTAAATATCTTTGGTCAGTAGTGCAATTGATGACAATTTATTGGTATGATCATGACCATTGGTTTTATAGTTGAATATCTTTGGCCCACAGTGCAAAGGTAGACAATTGATTGGTATGATCATTGTTATTACATTTGAATATCTTTAGCCTTTGGGGTAAAGATATTGAGTAAACGTTCTATTAAGCCTTTGTGGCAAGGAGAAACTGTTGATTTACATGATTATAAATATGAATTGTGGATTTAACTATAATCTTTGGTGGTTTTGGTGAAGACAGGTGATGATAGTTTTTTTTGTCTTGGGTAGAACAAAGAACTGTTGTTGAGTATTACAGGAATGACATATTAACGATGGAGTTTTAATCTAGAAGAGATAGTAGACATTATGTTCTACTTGAATCTTCTAATGGATTGCTTATTCCGCTGCAGTTAAACTTGATGTTTATTGTATTTTATCAATTTAACACTGTTGAAGGCTAAGGATAATTTATTCTGCATTATCTTAGTCATAATATTTCTTATTGGTCTAGTTGAGCTCACCCTTTTCTTTCATTGTTCTCTTCAGGAAATGAGAATATAGCTGGGACTAGTCGGGGAACGGAGTGACGGTCCGAGATGGTTGTTTTAGCAGTCCTCACTACTTAGTGTGATAATAACTGTAATGAGGATTGAATTTGAGTTTGTATACTGTCTATGAGACAATATTCATGTAAAAACTCAGCTATGTTTTGTCGTATATATTACCCGATAGTTGCATAAAAGATGTTTGTATTTGATTTATGTAGTGTGTATTTGGCGACTCAATATGGGTTATGTATACCTGTTTTGGGGGCGTCACAATAGGTTACTCCCACAGATTAATAAAGAATGAATATGAAGGGTTATTCACTATGCATGCAGTAATCTACGTAGACAGGTTACTCCCACAGATTAATAAAAAATGAATATGAAGGGTTATTCACCATACATGCGATAATCCGCGTAGACAGGTTACTCCCGCAGATTAATAAAGAATGAATACAAAGGGTTATTCACCATGAATGCGGTAATCCGCGTAGACAGGTTACTCTTGCAGATTAATAAGGAATAGAATGACAACCCTTATGAGTATGAAGTAAATAACATCCTTTACAAATACGAAAGAAATAATACCCCTTACGAATACGAAAAAATAATATCCCTTTTCTTAGTAGGAGATTGGATACTGCAATAGTGAAGTAGCGGAATACTCTTCTTTTTTCTCTCTATAGTTTCTCTCTCTATATTTTTAGTGAATTCGTAAGAAAGAATAAAGTAATGAGCTTTTATTTATAGGAGAATGGACTAAATAGTAACTGATTACCGAACGGTCCATATTGAGTTAGTATTAAACAGACGGTCCATAATGATTTACTATTAAAACTTCAACCGACGGTCCATGCTGATTTACTATTATAACTTCAACCAGCGGTCCATATTGATTTACTATTATAACTTCAACCAACGGTCCATATTGATTTATTCTTATAACTTCAACCGATGGTCTGAAAAAATTGCACATCCCCCCATGGAATAATAAGCCGAACTTACAACAAACGCCTCATGACAAATCCCTCTATTTATATCAAAAATTGAATAAATATTTACCACAAATCACTTATCTTTAATCAACACATTTTTAATCTTTCAACAATTATTCATCATTTAATATTATAACTCACAATATTGATAATTAGATCGTTCCCAGGAAAGAAGGGACTTTCTGATAAGGAATTCTCCTTACTGGCGCACAATTAAATAACGAAACCCCTTTCCTCGATAGAACTTTCTAGACATTGTCAATAATGCAAATAATAATATGAATAACCGTGTCATCTCAATTATTGATTTAATCATATAAAATATTGTGCAGATGATACTGTGATAATAATTGAATCAAAAATAAGAGATAATGTGCAACAACTACTGTGGCAATTATTGAATGAAACTGAGTGACTTTTTACGTAAGCATCAATAATCAGAGATACTGTGCAATACCGTGTGCTACTGTGCAACAACGTGTATTACTATACTTTTATCATCGAGTATTTCAACAATTTAAAGGTAAAAGTCTTGTTGTTATTTTATGAAAAGGTTATTTCTATCTCTTTCTATATCAGATAGTTATTCCGTCATGTGGTCCACCAATGATTATGAATATTCCATGACCAAATGAATATTTTATGACCACTTGCTTACTTTATAAAATTTGCACATATCACCCATAACTATAGCATTATATCAAATCAACACCTTATTATTCAAAATAATATTTAGAGAAAAGTAAATCTTTATTCATAAAAGTTGGGGTCTTACAGATACCAATAAGAAAACACAGCGATATATCTTGGTTCACTATATATATATATATATATATATATATATATATATATATATATATTGTAACGCCCCGGAAAATCGAACCTTTGTAAATACTTTTAATAATGAATAAAATAATATTATTTATTATTACTACGTGTTGATGAGATGAATGTCGTTCTATAACCTAGAAACGTTAGAATGTCATAGTATTTTAATTACGTGAATTAATTAAAGTGTTTAAATTTCTAAGACGAAAATAAAGGCTTTCCGAGAAATTTTCTGAAAAACACTATTCATCGATTTATGCTCGGAAATTATTTTTGAACTTCCAAGAAATACGTAACGTTATAATATCAATATGAGATGAATTATGTAATAATAATCTAAGTATGGAAAACATAATATTTCGCATGCGGACATAATTGGAGAACGTTATAAATATTAAGCGTTAAGAAAAGAATGTGTTAATCGTATAATGCGTAGGCATTGTGCGTGTTATTGAACGTAAGTATGATACGACGTATTATACGAGTATGTATGAAGAATGGAATAACGTATATTACAAATTAGTATACAAGCTAGCATACGAGAATTATACGTGGTATATTTATGTCAAGGTTCTTAATTAAAGGGAATGAACTTGTAGGGTTATTAGCATAATGGTAGAAGTCCAATAGAAAGTGATACTCAAGCCCAAGTGTTTGATATGTCATGAGTCCAAACTATTGTAGTATAAGCCCAACAAGAAATTAACTAGATTAATTAGCAAGCCCAATGAATTAGCCATGATCCATGGAGCAAACCATGTTAATGTGGGTAGTCTTGATGGGCAAGCATTTTGTGTGGTGATCAAGTGTTGTGATGAGCAAGAAGAGTGAGTGCTAGACAAGTTAACTTAGTTTTAAAGTAATGAATAGTAAGGAGGTGAGATTAAGGAGGTTAGTTGAGGAGGTGCAATGCCTATTTGACCATTCTACCCTAACTTTGGGTTGCCTATAAATAGAGAGCTCTCAATTCATTTGATTGCTTGATTAAAATTCCTCTCAACTTCTCTCAAGTTAAGTAACTTATTGGTTAGAGAGAATAAGCCACATAAGACAAGAATAAGTCAAAAATTCTTTGCTAGTTTCCAAAGAGAAGAGAAGTACAAGTGCTTCTAGGGTAAGACTCTTGTCTAATATATATTCATCTCTATCATTATAGGGTGATAAGAGAAGTATGATTGTATGCTAAGAACATATAAGAAGTCATTAATGAATGAACTTAAGCCGAATAAGTTGAATAAGCAACTTGAACCAAAATAAGTTGATAAACTTGTACAAAACTTATCATATATTTGTCATATGATGTTAGTATATTCAATATAGTATGAGAACATTGATTGATAGACTTAAGTTCATAGTAAGTCATAAGCATGAGAATTGTAGTTCATAAGTTAAATAAGTCATTGACTCATGAGAATAAGTCAAAACCTACTTTGATAATAAGTTGGTGTAATAAGTAACTTGAAATGTTTATATGTTGATTAAAATCCATTTAGAATGATTAGTAATGAGGTTTCGCCGGAATTCACACAATTGGACGATAATCGTCGAATTCGTGAAATTCTCGGAATGGAAGTCGTATTTTGTGTTTGAAGTCGGAAACGTTGGTTTTCGATGGAGACACATCATATTTGGCATTATAGAGTTGCGGACTCGAAAATGACCGAATTCCAACTTAGAATGAAGAAATGAGCGTTGAACGTTCACGGACGTTTATCATTTTCGTTAAAAAATGAACTAATAAGTGAAATTTTAGCAAACGAAGTCAAATAGATAAAATTCTTGCATAAATGCGTAGAGTATATAATTTGTTTTGAACAAGCCAATTCGGACTTATAACGAAGAAGTTATGAGTCCGGGAGTTTCGTAAAATTTTTAAATTTTGCAAATTGTCTGAGGCACAGAGTTGGCGCCGCGGCGCCAACCCAAGGCCAAATGGGTGGCGCAGTAGCGCCGTAACAGTGTTAGGGCATACTGCTAAATTGCACCGCGGCGCGAGATGAAGAGTTAAGTGTGGCGCCGCAGCGCCAATTTCGGATGTCAAGTACTGCTAACCCACGCCGCAGCGCGAGTTGAAGAGCTATGACCGGCGCCGCAGCGCCAGTCCTAGAGTTTTGGCAGACAAGAATGTTTACAGATATAGAATGAAAGAGAATTCATTAGTAATGAACTAAGGTATAATCATAACATTGTTAAGGCATTGTTAGACACTTAATGTATGATGATTAAAGGTTATTAATCAATTGAATGTGAAGCCGGAACCCATAAATAACATATCTAAGTCAGGATTTAGAATGAGATGAAGGGTAAGATATAGTAGTATAATTACATGTGCCTAATATTGTACGTTATATGATCATGTATTGTAGAGACTTAGAGACTTAAAGTGTACGTGTGATAATCAGTAAGCAGACGCTGAAGGCAAGTATTCTAACCCTTGTTCCAATTCAGTCTGGACAAGCTTTGTGATTCATGTATTCTTTAGCATGAAGTCTTGAATGATGAAGTCAAAGCCAATTCTTTCGGCTAGACTTATATTATGATTCTGTCAAGCATGATTAATGTTTACCGAGCTATATTGGTGTGGTTTTCAATCGAAGAACGAGTATGCTAAAAATGTTTTTATCGTTTAACGACAGGCACGTGAGGTTGCCACAACTTAAACGTATACACTTTTAATGAATGTAGTGTTGATCAACATAGAGTACTATAGGCTGATCACCTAGACGTGCTCGTAAGTAATGTCGGACTTACGAACTTAGTGCCGGGATGTCCTTTTCAAAAGAGCTTATGAAATGCTCAAAGTCTTGGACCAGAACTGATGTTTTACTGAATATTGTTGTTGTAAAACGTTTTGAATGAAAAGAAGTGCTATTTTGAATTATCGATAGTACTTCGTAACTATTGTTCAGTTATTGAAGATATACGAGTTCTATGTTTCAAGCGTGTTGTTTATTAGAATTATAGTACTTGTTGAGCTAGTCATGCTCACTTTTGCTTGAACCATATGAACACAACTAAGATCGAAGCAGATCAAGGCTCAAACAAGGATAAAAGTAAAGTAAGACGAACCCCTTAGAGTTCTTATGTAATAGTATAGGTGAACGATTGTAATATATTTGATATTATGACAAGAACAAACGTATGGGTTATAAAGAACCTGGGGGAATGTAATATTATTTCTAATATATAGAAGACATATTCGTTCTTTTGAGACTTTCAATTGAATGTATGTGTAAATGGTAGTACCGTGCAGCACCATCTGTCGGGTTGGAAGATACCCAGATTTGGGGGCTTCACACATATATATCAGACACACACACACACACACACACACATATATATATATATGGGTATTTATCCATAGAAAACGTTTGCTATGGGCACTATTCAGTAACCAAGTTGATTACCGTTGATCTGGACAATGGAAGACTGGGATTGGTTAAATATTCTCCCTATCGCTATAGCTTGTAGCGGCAGTCCTTTTTCCTTTTTGTCCTTAGGCTTATTACATTATTGCCCCTACCATTTAATACATATGCGCAAGCTACAGTTTATAGCAGATGTGTAGTCTCAAATATATGGCTATAATGTAAAGAAGAATTTATTTTTATGTATACGTAATGTAAAAATAAAAGATAATGTAAAGATACATAATATAAAAATAAAAGATAATGATAAGATAAGTGCAATAAAAGATATATTTATTTTTATAAATACATAATGTAAAAATAAGATAAGTTTGAATAAAGATAAATTTATCTTTTATAATAAAATAACATTTATTTTATTTTAAAAGATAAATTTATTTTATAATAAAAGATAAATTTATTTTATTATAAAAGATAAATTTATTTTATTATAAAAGATAAATTTATCTTTTATTCAAACTTATCTTATTTTTACATTATGTATTTATAAAATAAATTTATCTTCTATTAAGACTTATCTTATCATTATCTTTTATTTTTACATTATGTATCTTTACATTATCTTTTATTTTTACATTATGTATACATAAAAATAAACTCATCTTTACATTATAGCCATATGGTCGAGATTTACATCGCCGCCACAAACAAATGTAGCCGTAGCAGCATATGTATTAAATGGTAGGGCAACAACGTAATAAGTTTCAAGAACAAAAGGAAAAGGGACTGCTGCCACAAATCACAGGAGAATATTTTGACCAATCCCAAACCTTCCATTGTCCAGATCAACTCAGAATCAACTCGTTGTCGAATAAATGCCATATAATAAACGCTTGTTATGGATGAATACCTATATATATATATATATATATATATATATATATATATATATATGGTTCGACTTCTATTAACTATAGTAAATCTAACCATAAACGAATCCCATTATAGCGATGATTTTTTTCGTCGCTATAGTATAGAAAGCCAATTTTTTATACTATAAAGACAAAAAAAATCGTCACTATAAATAGGTTTTTTTTAGTTCATTCTCCTACTGTTCATTGAAAAGACACACACACACACACTATATATATATATATATATATATATATATATATATATATATATATATATATATATATATAGTCTAGTTCCCAAACTCCTCTCTAGAATTTGGGATTATTTCACTATAAAAATAGCTTAACTCTTTACGTAGATGGAGAAATCATTACAAATCTGATTCTATCTTAGAACTATTATCCCCTACTATTCTTCAAGAATGGTAGATTCTCTTTTTTAGAGTTTCTTGTATTTCTTCTACGGCTGATCTTAGAACTTGATATCTTTTCTCTTCCTCGCTCACTTAGAAACCCAAACATATGAATTCTCTAATGTCTAGGTCTTGGAATAAGAATCACTCAATTCTTCACACACTAGAAGAAAACTCAACTCTATCCCTTTGTTTAAAAGATATTTATTTGTCTTTAATTAATGCTTCTTGAATTAAGCAGATAGACTATTGAAGTTCAGATATGTCAAATATTTCAAGATATAAATAATGATAATTTATAGATTAGTTCTTGCAAAGTGACAGATAAATCAATGATCACATATAATATGACATTTTACATATTAGGATCAATTTGGTTGATATAGACCACTTTCAAAAGTTGAGGTTAACATTTTAAATAAAGGTCAATCTACTACGCTTTATGACGGAAAAATTGTTCCTTTTATACACAAAAGAACAATTTTTTCGTCAAAGAGTTATAAGGATAAAATAGTTATTTAGTCTTGAAGAAAAATTGTCTTGTATCACTTTCTTTGAAAGTACAACAGTTCACGACTTTTAAGTAGGTTTATCATGTACGGATAGTATTTGGTGGATAGTTACTGAAGGTCTGATCACTTATTTTCACTTTCTTTGAAACAACTATGTATAAAGCTCAACTCAATATATATATAAGGTGTGTATAGATATATTCAATGATGATCAATTTGAATTTAGCACAATAATATATGAATGCAAGTGAATATGCTTTGTGCTTATAGTGTTTAATATGAAAACAATTATAACTATAATAATAATATTAAACACAAATAAGAAATTAGTGATAAGTTAGCATAATTTATAATCTAGTGTGTGCTAATTAATATAAAAGAGCAATATATATATATATATATATATATATATATATGTGTGTGTGTGTGTGTGTGTGTATATATATATATATATATATATTCCTTGGCCTTAGCTCACTTTCTTAAACTCACTAGAATGTAGCTGTGAGAGAATAAAAAGTTGATTAGAGAAATTGTGGGCAGAGTTTTGGCTTGGGCTAGATTAGAAAAGAATGAATTACTAAGCTTGGTATTTATAGGCAAAACAATTTTGAATGGATGGCTAGGATTGATTTGAATAAAACTTGATCAAATGGTCCATAATTATCCTAGAAAATTTTCTCTCTTGCTCACTTGGCAATTTTTCTCTCATTTGCTTATTTGGCCGAGAAAGAGGATTGATGAGAGGTGGCATGCTTTTGTCCTTTTAAATTTGCCAACTAAAAAGTCTATTTAGGCACATGCCTTTAAACCTTTTTCATTTACTTGTCGGGTAACTAAGGAAGAAAATGAAAAATTTCTTTTAGTTTCTTTTTGTCCTTTCTTAGAAACTGACTTGCTTACCACATGGGTGTTAGGAAAATGAATGGAAACTATATATATATATATATATATATATAATTTATTTTAAATTGAATAATTTAATTTGTCAATGCTAGTATTTGATACTATGTTCTTAAGACAATTATGCCCTCCTTACGGTGCTCAAAGTTGATAACACTTGTCTCCCAGGATACAATGACAATGTATACTTTAGCAATACTACAAAAAGTATATTCTATGAACCAAAGAAATGCTCTGACTTTCTCTCAAAATTAACTAAGGAAACTGATGAAGAAATAAAGACCAGAATGCTCTATTATGCTTGAGAAATGAATGAATGAAAACGGTAGCCCCTTTCTCTATTTATAGTAGGGTAAGTGACCCATCAGAAGGGACACAACCCAGTGAAAAGGTATAATTAAGCCAAAAACGACGTAGTTTTGGCTTTAAACAGAAAAGGTGCGTCCGTTTAGAACAAAAATGACGTAGTTTTATGCTCCGCAGAACAAAAACGACGTAATTTTGCAGCGCCTGTTCAGGCAAATAGCCTTTCCCAAAATGACACAGTTTAGACGCGTTTGTTCGGCAGGTAACGCTTCCCAAAACAACATAGTATTGATAATAAATAACATTTATCAAAACGCCACAGTTTTGATAATAGAACTAAATAAAATAAATTTTAATTAAAATTTAAATAAATTTTAATAAATTTTGTCCAAAAAATTATTTACAAATACCTAGACTCACGAGCCTCGAGCCACTAGCCCGAGCCAAGCCGGGTGATCATCAGCGGCGGCGCGCACCTATGGATTCGAACCAAACCTTGGCTAGGTCCTCTTCCTTCCACAAAAGTGGTGTGCCCCTTGGGGCCCAAACCAAAGAGAAATTTCATTGTATATAAACATATTAAACGTTTAGTTCTTAACCGATGTGGGACTTGGCTTCTCACATATATTTATTATCATTTATCTTTTAATTCCAAGGGTGATCTTTAGGAGTTAATATCTCATTCATTACTCCATGGATTTGAGCTTACAAATACTCAATTTAATCTATTCATGGAGTAGAACACATTGATGTGTGAATTTACTTAAAATAATTATTAAAATCCACTTTTATTTTAGCTCAAATTCTATCAATCCTCCACATGAATGATATTGACTCCCACCTTATTTAAATGTTATGAAGACTCTGAGAAAGAGAGAGACACACACAAATTGAAATCATCTGTATCGAGAGAGGTAGCTTTTGGCTTTGAACCTTCCCTTGTGAAAGACTATCGAGTTTATTGATTGTCCAGTGAACATGATGTCTTGAATTGTCCAATCGTTTGTGTAAATCGATACAATGATAATTCACACAGAATCTTTCCAGACATTATTTGGTTCTCATGATTTTGTTTATTTTGGCCCCAAACAATCCCGAATTTATGAGTGCTTTAGAGAAGTATAGCCTCATCCTCCTCATAAAATTGGCCCAGTTCACACTCACATAGGTGATTTTTAATAAGAATATCCTGTTATACTCCATTTTTTTTTATCAAGATTTAAGAATCATTAAAAGCATAGCTTATCCTGCAACCGTTGTAGGTATCATTATCTCGTATCATAGGAATGAGCAGAAGAAATTAATTTCTTCATAGTGATTTGGTTGAATTGTTTACAATTTAGTTGTCCCTTTGAACCTAAATCTTAGGATCTCCAGTCAACTAGGTTGGGTTTCCATCATGACGATCCTTGTTTATAGGCTTTAAACTCATTCGCCTCGAAGTTATTTTTACTTGCTTTCTAGTCAAACCTTTAGTTAATGGATCCAATATACTTTCTTTAGACTTTATGTACTCAATAGACATAATGTGAGATCCCGAATTTTATGAAACGAAAGTATTCTATTTCCTTATAATTATTATTTATTTAGTAAGTGGTTAAATTGATAAAAGGTTAAAGTTAAGGGTGATATTTGAAAATTTTTAAAGTAAGCAAGTTGTCATAAAATAATCGGTGATAAAAGTACTGTGAGACCCCAGATTTTATGAATAAATATTTAATTTTCTCAAAATAATTTTTTTGAATATTATGGTGTGGGTTTGACATAATGTTATAGTTGTGAGTAGTATTTATAAATTTTGCAAAGTATGCAAGTTGTTATATAATATTCGATTTGTCGGGAAAAATTCATTTTATCAGGGAATATTCATACAACGGCACAATCATTGGTGGACCCCGCAATGAAATTATTTTCGGATTGAGAAAACGACAAAATTATTTTATGAAAATAACAGTGGAAGTTTTACCGTTAATACTTTTGAACTACTCGGTAGTAAAAGTACGAAGAATATCGTTAATTGGTTACACAATTTTATTACCAGTATTGATTATTGATGCTTACGTGATAAGTCACCGGTTTTGTTCAATTATTGCTCAAATGTAAATCACGCATAGTATCTCACGTTATTTGATTCAGTTATTGTCAATATATTATATTCTATTATGCAAAGTGTTTTGCATAGTAAAAGCTTTTTATATAAAACAGAATACTTTTATAAAGTTATTCGTTTTATTAGACTATAAATAGAATATATAATATTCTATTGTGCATAGTGTTTTGCATAGTAAAATCTTTTTATATAAAATAGAATACTTTTATAAAGTTATTTGTTTTATTAGACAACAATTAGAATATATTATATTTTATTATGCATAGTGTTGCATGGTGCCTGCATAGTATTTTGCATAGTAAAATCTTTTTATATAAAATAGAATATTTTTATAAAGTTATTCGTTTTATTAGATTATAAATAGAATATATTATATTTTATTTAAAAGATTTTGCTTTAAATCTGGACCGTTCATAAATTAGTTACTATTCAGTCCATTCTTCTATAAATAGAAGCTCATTCCTTCATTATTTCTTACGAATTCACTGAAACTCTAGAGAGAGAAACTATAGAGAGAAAGAAGAAAACTATTCTGCTACTTCACTACTCCGATATCCAGTACTCTTCTTTATAAAGTAAGGGGTATTATTTCTTTTGTATTCATAAAGAGAACTTCTGTTACTCCATTCTTTATTATTCTGTTGGAATAACCTGTATGGGCGGGCTACCCTATACTTGGTGAAATTCTTCTATTATTCCATTCATTATTATTATGTTGGAATAACCTGTTTATGCGAAGTACCGCATACATGATGAAATTCTTCTGTTATTTCATTCTTTATTATTCTGTTGGAATATCCTGTCGGTGCGTATTACGCCTGACCTGGTTTAATTATTTATTATTCTATTGGAATAACCTGTCTATGCGATCTATCGCATACCTGGGGAAGTCTTTTGTTATTCCATTTTTTATTATTCTGTTGGAACATCTTGTCGGTGCGTTTACGCATGACCTGGTTTCGTTATTTATTATTCTGTTGGAATATCCTATCGGTGCGTTTACGCATAACCTGGTTCCATTTCTTTAATATTCTGTTGGAGCGAGAAATGTTAGAAGAGTTTTCAAGAACTCAAGAGGAGACTCATTTCAGCACCTGTTCTGACAATACCATCTGGTTTGGAGGGATTTGTCATCTACAGTGATGCTTCAGGCAAAGGGTTAGGATGTGTTCTCATGCAACATGGGAAAATCATAGACTATGCCTCTCGACAACTCAAAGAATATGAGAGGAATTACCCTAATCATGATCTAGAGTTGGCAGTTGTTGTCTTCGCACTAAAGATTTGGAGGCATTACTTGTATGGGGAGAAAGTGGAGATCTTTACGGATCATAAAAGCCTCAAATATTTTTTCACTCAAAAGGAACTCAACATGTGACAACGACGTTGGCTTGAAATGTTGAAAGATTATGATCATACCATCCAATACCATCCTGGAAAAGCGAATGTGGTAGCTGACGCATTGAGTAGAAGATCATATGCGGGTACGAGTGCAATATTGTCAACGCAAAGGCCCATTTTGTGTGACTTGAAAAGGATGGAGATAGAGTTAAAGACTCTAGGGACCCATGTGATGATGGCAAATATACGAGTAGAACCGACTTTAATTGATAAAGGCAAAGATGCTCAAACTACAGACCTGGAGCTGATGCGTATGAGGAATAAAGTGCAAGAAGGTGCTATGCCAGAAGCAAGAATCGATGAAGAAGGAATACTTCGAGTCAACTCCAGACTTTGTGTTCCTAAAGACCCTGATTTAAAGTATAAAATCATGATAGAGGCGCACAACACACTGTTTATAATCCATCCAGGGAGTACCAAAATGTATCGCGATCTTTATCATACATTTTGGTGGAGCAATATGAAGAGAGAGATAGCTCTGTTTATCTCAAGGTGTCTAAATTGTCAACGAGTCAAGGCGGAGCATCAAGTACCAAAAGGTCCATTACAACCACTTGAAATTCCAGAATGGAAGTGGGAGCACATTACCATGGATTTTGTTACTGGTCTTCCTAAGGTTTCTCAAGGCATTGATGCAATTTGGGTCATTGTTGATAGATTGACCAAGTCTGCTCACTTCTTACCAATACGAGAAACTTATACACTTGAACGTCTTGCTCGTATGTACATAAACGAGATTGTAAGACTGCATGGTATGCCAGTATCCATAGTTTCTGATCGAGACCCAAGATTCACTTCACGATTTTGCGTTAGTTTGCAAAAAGCTATGGGCACGGATTTACGATTTAGTTCGGCATATCATCCTCAGACGGACGAACAATCAGAGAGGACTATTCAAACTCTGGAAGATTTATTAAGACTCTGTGTCCTTAAATTCAAGGGAAGTTGGGATAAGTTCTTACCATTGGTGGAGTTTTCCTACAACAACAGTTATCAAGCAAGTATTGACATGGCTCCATTCGAGGCGTTGTATGGAAGAAAGTGTCATTCTCCAGTATGCTGGGATGAGGTGGGTGAAGCAACGTTGTTGGGACCGGAGTTGGTGCATATGACTACGTAAAAGATTCAAACGATCCGACAACGTATAAAAACCTCACAAGATCGAAAAAAGAGTTATGCTGATCTTCATCAAAAGGACGTGGAATTCGATATAGGAGATCATGTGTTGTTACGTGTTGCTCCATTGTAAGGAGTTACGAGATTTGAAAAGAGAGGAAAGCTCAATCCTCGATTCATTGGCCCATTTTAAATCCTCGATCGAGTAGGAACTGTGGCCTTTAGACTCGCTTTACCGCCAAGTATGTCTCATGTTCATAACGTTTTTCACATATCCATGTTTCATAAATATGTGGAAGACCCGAACCACATTATTGAGTTAGAACCAGACGAAATAGTGGAAGATTTAATGTATGAAGAGGTAGCTATTAAAATCTTGGATAAGAAGGATAATATTCTATGCTCCAAGGTTATACCTCAAGTCAAAGTTTTGTGGAGAAACCACGATGTTGAGGAAATGACCTGGGAGTTAGAATCTGAAATGAAGTCAAGGTATCCTTACCTCTTCGATATACCAGATACGTACCCTATTTCGAGGGCAAAATTTCATAAGAAGGGGAGGTTGTAAGACCCCAACTTTTTGAATAAAGATGAATTTTCTATAATTATCATTTTTGAATATTATGGAATGAATTTAATATAATGTTATAGTTGTGGGTAATATTTACAAATTTTACAAAGTATGCAAGTTGTCATATTATATTTGATTGGTCGGGAAATATTCTCTTTGTCAGGAATATCAGTACGACGGTACAATCATTGGTGGATCCCACAACAGAATTATTGTCGGATTGAGAAAACGACAAAAATATTTTACTGAAAATAATGGCGGAAGTTTTACCATTAATACTGTTGAACTACTCGGTAGTAAAAGTACAGTAATACGCGTGGTTGCATAGTAGCACACGATATTGATTATTGATGCTTATGTGATAAGTCACTCAGTTTTGTTTTATTAGTATTATTAATGTAATAAAACAAAAAAGCTTTTTGTATAAAATAGAATACTTTTATAAAGTTATTCATTTTATTAGGCTAATAGTAAAATCTTTTTATATAAAACAGAATACTTTTATAAAGTTATTTGTTTTATTAGACAATAATTAGAATATATTATATTTTATTATGCATAGTGTTTGCATAGTGCCTGCACAGTGTTTGCATAGTATAATCTTTTTAAAAGTTATTCGTTTTATTATATTATAAATAGAATATATTATATTTTATTGTAAACCAATCTGGACCGTTCACTTAAAGTAAATCGATCTGGACCGTTCATGGATTGGTTACTATGCAGTCCATTCTTCTATAAATAGAAGCTCATTCCTTCATTATTGTCTTACGAATTCACTAAAACTCTAGAGAGAGAAATTATAGAGAGAAAGAAGAAGAGTATTCTGCTACTTCACTACTCCGATATCAAGTTTCTTTTACGGTAAGGGATATTATTTGTTGTACCTGTAAGGGGTATTACTTCTTTTGTATTCATGAAGAGAACTTCTGTTATTCCATTCTTTATTATTCTGTTGTAATAACCTGTATACGCGGGCTACCCTATACTTGGTGAAATTGTTCTGTTATTCCATTCTTTATTATTCTGTTGGAATAACCTGTATACGCGGGCTACCCTATACTTGGTGAAATTCTTCTATTATTCCATTCTTTATTATTTTGTTGGAATAACTTGTATACGCGGGCTACCCTATACTTGGTGAAATTCTTCTATTATTCCATTTTTTTATTATTCTGTTGGAATATCCTGTCTGTGCGTTTTATGCTGAACCTGGTTTCGTCTTTATTATTCTATTTAAATATTTTGTCTGTGCATTTTACGTCGAACACGGGTTCCGTCTTTATTATTCTCGTTTGAATATCCTCACATGTATGCTTTTACCTTGGGACACGGTTCCGTTATTTAGTATTCTATTGGAATAACTTGTTTATCGCAATACCGCATGCATGGTGATTTCGTTGTTATTCCATTCTTTATTATTCATTGGAACATCCGCTCGGCATGTAATTTTGTCCGATTCGGATCCGTTACTTATTATTCTATTGGAATAACCTGTCTATGCAAAGTACCGCATGCATGGTGATTTCTTTTGTTATTTCATTCTTTATTATACTCATTTGGTTAAAGTTTTAACTTCTATACTCCATGAAATTAGTGGAATATCCTTGATATTTGCACTTCATCTAGTATCTTTTCATAGAAATATTCTTCTGAGCTTTCTTGAATTTTACTCTACAAAGAAGTGTCATGTTGACAATTTAGACGTTATTGGTTCCTGGACAAATTAATTTGTGAACTTTTTTTATTGAATTCTTATATTATTGTCATCATCCTCATGTTTATATTATGTTGAAAGTCATCTGTGGCCTGTAGTGCATAGATGGACTTGGTATGATTATGACCAGGGATTATTCGATATAATCATGATTGTAATGTTATAAATGATGTGGTAAAAGTCCTTTTGGCCGTAGTGCATTGATGGACAGTTGTTGGCATGATCACGACCATTGATGAATACACGAATGTCCTTGGCCCGTAGTGCATGGAAAATTTGTGGTCTTGATAATAAAGAATATCCTTGGCCGTAGTACAGGGGTGATTCGAAGATGTGGATTATTTATGGCAAAAAGAACCTTTTGCCCACTGTGGTTAATGTGTTTTAACGATTTAGCCATTGTGCTTTTAATTTATTCAATTAGCCCATTATACTATTAAAAAAATATGCAATTAGCCCATTCCGTCCAATTTTGCAGATGGGCGTTAAAAAATTGACCTTATTTTCCTACGTGGCTTTTACAAAATAAATGATAATGATGTGTATTTGCTGATTGGGGCAATATAAGCAGAAACCATTGCACAGCAAACCATTGTTGCTCTTATCAGACACTTCGAACTCGACTGTGTTGAATGAGAGAGAGAATACATGGGGACGATCTTGATCGTATGTGAGGCGTAAAGTGAGTGGGTCGATCAAGAGGCGAAGATCGAGTGAAATCGAGTGGGTCGAGTGAAGAACTGAAGAATTGAAGAACTAGGGTTCCCAATTTCTAAGTAAAAGTGCACGAAAATTAGGGCTTTTGTTTGAAAATTGGTTTCCAGGTAAGTGCAAATGTATTGTACATCTGATATGGCTTCATCCCGAACTAGCTCAATGTCAACCACTGCTTCAGAACTGCACAAGTGTTTTTGTGATGTACCAGCTCGAATCTGTATTTCTAAGAAAGATAGGTCAAAAGGAAAAAGATTTTATGGCTACCGCAACTATGGGGTTATTTTACTCTGTCATATTTGTAATCTGCATTTCATTCCTATCTTTGTGTAATATGGCATGTGGCTCTGTTTTTCCCATCTCTGTTAAATAATGTTTGGTTAATTATATATATTTGATAGGAATCTGGGAGATATTGTGGATATTTTCAATGGATTGAACTGCCTTCTAATGCTGATGAAGCAACTTGTGTGATGAGCAAGCCAGTTGAAGAGGTGAGCTTGGTGATGGAAAAAAAATGCTAAACTGAAGCAGAAGTTGAAAATTCTGAAGAAGGAAACACTGATAAAGGAAATGGAAGTTGATAGACTTAAGGAGGCAAACTCAAAACTTAGATGTATCTGTGTATTTTCATGGATTGTCACTACAATTCTAATCTTGACATGGATTTTCTGAGGAAAAATTGTAATGAACTTGGTTATCAGTTGTCAAGATTTTTATTTCCATGGGTTGTAATAGGTTGTAATGAACTTGGTTATCAGTTGTAATGGATGTGGTGTTTTGTAATGGTGTTGTATTGATTGTAATGAACTTGGTTATCAGTTGTCAAAAATTATTGCCAACAACAATTGCCATTTTTAGTTGACAAATATAGAGCCAAAACCATAATTAAAAAACAGAGCCAACACTAATTGTTAAAAAATAGAGCCGACATCCTAACCTAACTTGAACATATCAGACACTTAATGTCACAACAAACCATTGCACAGCAAACCCTAATCCTAACCTAACTTGAACAAAACCAACAACAAATGTGAAGAACAACAATTGCCAAAACCATAATTAAAAACAGAGCCAACAATCCATATAAAGTATAGAACCAGTCAACTTATAAGCATAACCATAATTATATTAAGCATAGCCAACTGATAAAGTATATTAAGCCAATACAGAATTTGGTGTTCAACCACAAAACATAACCATATCAAGAGACTAATTCAATACAGATAACTGGTTACCAAAATATTACATCCTTATGGTCCTTTTAATCAAAGTTTAACAACAAAGTACAAAATAATGAACCATAATCGCCGCTTCGGTCTAGTACAAAATATTCTTTTAGCCCTTTGTTCGGCCTAGTCTTTTTTAGCCCTTATTTTTCCACCGGTTGATGGTCTGGTCCACTTGTCGCTTCTTCTAGGTCGCAAATGGTCACTTTGTCGCCCTTCCCCGCACATGCTCCGGTCTCACTCCTTGCCGCCTCTTGGCTTTTTCCTTACCTACATGGACAAAACCAATTAGTGTTTGGCTGCCAACAAGTATTGACATAAGTTTACAATTCCTTACTTCTTTTTGCCCAGTTTGATTTCCATTTCCAAAATTCTGTCCTTGACCCTTTTCTTTTCTTTTCACCTGTAGAATAGAACTACATGTGAAATAATATACAAGTAAATATTAAAAACTGGTTTTAAAAATTGGTTTGAAAAAAACCTTACCCCCAGCTTATCAGGCCTTGGGGCACCTCCAGACTGTGGGGTAGCTTGAATAGGTTGAGTAGGTTGTTCAGTTGGTTGTGTCCCAGTCTCATGCCTTGGTTGTGTCCACTTACAACCTAACTTGTTATGCCCATACTCCTTGCACCTAGAGCACCTAACAGGAATCCCTTTCCTAGATGACTTGGTCTTGCTTTTGGGCTCTTCATGAGGATCCTTCCTCCTAATTTTCTTTGGTCTGCCTGCTATTCTCTTTGTGGATGGAGGCCATTCATTTGAACCCCCCATTGGATTTAACAAGTGGTTATATGATTTCAGGTAAGTATCCACATAATAGCAGGAATCAACATAGTTCTCAACTGGTTGTTCCATGTGAAGAATTCCAATTACTCCATGGGGGCAAAGAATACCAGATAACTGCCATACCCCACATGAACAACTCATAATCTCCAAGTCTACCTTGTATTTTCCACTCCTATCAGACACTTCAAACTTGTTCCCCCCATCCCAGTCATACTCACAGTACTTGGATAGCTCAATGGCCTTATTGACCTTTGTCATAATCCTAGGACATAACTTTGCCTCTATTTTTTGCATCTCATCCCTCTTTGTATGGATTCTACCCATGATTTGTGTTTTTATATCTTCAAACATAGTTAGTAATGGTTTATATCTAGCCTCTAAGATCCAACTATTAAAACATTCAGACATGTTATTAGTCACAACATCACATTTTGTTTCACAGGAAAAAAAGGCCTTGCTCCACTGTTTAGGAGGAATAGTTAAAAGATGGGTGTGAGCATCCTTACTCTCATTCCTCATGTCAACCATTGCCCTTCTGAACTCATGAGGATTATTGGCCTTGGCTGCTCTCCAAAACATGCTCTTCAAGACTGCTCCTGGCCACTTCTTCCTCCAGTTAGCATAGATGTGTCTTGCACAACATCTATGCTCTGCCTCTGGCAAAAGCTCTTGTATAGCAGGAACCAAACCCTTGCAAATTTGTAAACAAGTTTAGTGCAAAATATAATAACAAATATTAAAAACATAAAGTTCAATTAGATTTGTAAACATTTGTAATACCTTTTGTTGGTCAGTTATCAAGGTCCATCCTCTACCTAATTCCAGACCCACATCCTCTAGCAGTAGACCTAGAAACCAAGTCCAAGAATCCTTGTTCTCACTTTCAACCACTGCCCAAGCAAGTGGAAACATTTGGTTGTGTGCATCCCTACCAACAACAGATAACAACTCACCCCTACAATATGTCTTTAAGAAACAACCATCAAGCCCTATTATATGTCTACATCCTTCCAACCAATTTGTTTAACAGCTTTAAAACAAATGTACATTCTTTGGAATCTAGGTGGAGTGCCCCCATCACCTCTAATTTAGACTGTGCTCCTAGGATTTGTAGCTAGAATCTCATTCCTATACTCCCAAACCTTACCATAATGCTCCTTCAAGGTGCTCTCAACTTCACTTAAAGCCATTTTCTTTACTCGTTTATTAACCGAGGTAATGATGATTGCAAGTCCAAATTTTTGTTTAATTGCAGATTGTATTTCCCTCAACTTCATTCTTGGTTTTGCTCTTATTGTACCCCCAAACTTGTCAACCAACCATCTACACCTAACAATCCGAATCTTTGTTTTCCTCACACAATAATGTTGCTCATTGTATGATTTAATTTGAAACACCTTCTCATGTGGCACATAACTAGCCCACAACCCCCATGGATAGTTAATGGCACACTTTACTTGTATTCTTGTTTTCTCATTAACAGCAAAATGGATTCCCTTTCCATTACCAACTGCATAATTCACTATAGCTTCCTTACACTGTTCAGGACCAGTGAATCCCATATCAACTTCAAATTTTATCTTGCTAATTGGAGTGTTGGGATTATATGTTGGAACCACTCTTTTCTTTTTTCTTTGTGGCTCCTCTCCTTCCAATTCACTGTTACTACTAGAATCACCACTTGGAGGAATCTCCTCATTAGAATTTTCTTCAGTTTCTACCCAAGGCCTCATTCCTTTTGTCCCAAACCCCAACTCATCCTCCCCATCTGAAAATGTTGGTTCAACTTCCACCTCTACAGCCTTAGTTTTTCTGGATGCCAGCTTTTTCCCCCTGCTACTGCTCTCTTGTGTACCAGGTTCAACCTTTGGTTGCTTTTTTGGGATAGATGAAGCCCCAACATCCTCAACATGTAAGTGACCAATATCAACTTGATCTTCATCAAGATTTACTTCACAATCCAAAACCAACTCTTGTCCTCTTGAATTTTTTATCAGTCCCTTTCTTTTTCTTATAGATATCAACTCCTCATTCTCATCATCATCAGTAGCATCACTTAACTCCTCATCACTTTCCTCATAAGTAGCATCAGTTGAATCATCATCTGTCTACTTTGGTGCTTCCTCATCTCTGACATCAACCTCAGCAGGTGTTTCTTCATTATCCTCATGGTCACAGTATATATCAATCTTCCCAGTTTTCATAGCTTCATCAATTAGCAGTCTTACACTATTGTCATCATGAAGAAGTTCTAGACCCTCCTTCAAATTCCACCCCACCAATTTGAAGTATATATCAAAGTGTTTTTATACCCTAGGTGTTTTACCAACTTCTCCATCCTCTCAACATTCATGTAATCTCCATCAGCCCCCTTATAAGATTCTTTCCTACCACCCTCATAATCATATGATCCATCCTCCTTAGTAACAAACTGACCTCCATGGTACAATTCAACATCAAAGTAGTTCATGCTGCAGTAAACAACATGTTCAATTTGTAAACATTATATGGTCAAAAAAAGGAAAGAAATCTGTAAACATTAAAGAAACACAACTATAAACATCACTAAACCTTAATGACTTTTTACGATTGGAAAAAACAAAGATGAAACAATGAAATACTTCCTATCAACACCGTATACCTTCGCTTTTAAGAGAAAACAAAGATGAAAAGAGTTCATTATTTTATTTTTCAGACAAAAATTGGTGGAACCCAAACCACACTTACATGGTAGACGATTGAAACCCTAACTGTGGTAAACGATTGTTCGGTAGACGATTGTTCGGTAGGCGATTGTTTGTCTGTATCGCTTACTATGGTAGACGATTGGAACCCTAACCTTGTTCGTCTGTTTGTGTCGCCAGAGACCACCACCTCCTTCCTCGATTTCTTCTGAGACAAAGAATTGTTTTTGAGCCCTAGACGAAGGTTTGTTTGTTCATCGATTTGGGCCTTTTTTTTTCTTTTGTTTGCTATGATTTCCTCCCGGCCATTCCCACGCAGCTTAATCGATTGGTCTTTGTTGTTCCGATCAAAGAAATACACATCATTATCATTTATTTTGTAAAAGCCACGTAGGAAAATAAGGTCAATTTTTTAACGCCCGTCTGCAAAATTGGACGGAATGGGCTAATTGCATATTTTTTAATAGTATAATGGGCTAATTGAATAAATTAAAAGCACAATGGCTAAATCGTTAAAACACATTAACCACAGTGGGCAAAAGGTGCTTTTTGCCGATTATTTATTAAGCTGAGTCTCAGCGATAAAAGTGATGAAAAACCTTTTAAATCATAAAAGATAGTAGATTTTATTTTCTACTTGACTCTTTTAATGGATTGCTTGTTTCATTGCAGATTAAACTTGATGTTTGTGATATTGTATCGTTTTAATTGCTTAAGGCTAATGATAATTTATTTTGCATTATCTTAGTCATAATATTTCTTACTGGGCTAGTTGAGCTCACCCTTTCTTTCACTGTTCTCTTCAGGAAATGAGAACATAGCTGGGACAAGTCGGGGAACGGAGTGATGGACCAGATGATAGTATTAGTAGTCCTCACTATTCTGTTAAATAGTGTGACAATAAATATAATGAGGACTTATTCTGAGAGTGGATATTATCTAGAAGATAATATTTGTATTAAAACTCACAGCTCTCTTGTTGTATATTAAAGATTGTATTTGTATTCTGTACCATGTATTTGGCGACTCAGAATAGGTGATGTATACCTATTTTGGGGGCTTCACACATAAGTTAAGCAATAACCACCCCATAACCATACAAGATTTATATCAGAGAGCAGAAATCAAAAGATTGCTCAAGAAGGTATAAACCCTAACCCTAGTCTAGATCTTGTATTCTTAGGAAGATTTTATGTTTTTGTCTTTAAATATATTGTATGTGATGTTATTTAGTGATTTATCTTGATAAATCATGGATCCATTGCGATGCCCCCAAAATAGGTATACACAACACATTCTTAGTCGCCAAATACATAGTACGTAATTCAAATACAAATTTAATTTATACAACTGTCGTACAAAATACGACAACGCAATAGCTGAGTTTTAACATGAATATTATCTCGTAGACAATATCCAAACTCAAATAAAGTCTTCATTATAATTAGTTTCACACTATTTCATAGAATAGTGAGGACTACTATAGCCACCATCTTGGACCATCACTCCACCCGACTAGTCCCAGCTATATTCTCATTTCCTGAAGAGAACAATGAAAGAAAAGGGTGAGCTCAACTAACCCAGTAAAGAATATCATTACTAAGATAATGTAGAATAAATTATCCTTAGCCTTCAATAGTGTAAAAACTGATAGAATACAATAGACAACAAGTTTAACTGCAGCAGAACAAGTAATCCATTAAAAGAGTCAAGTAGAGCATGATGTCTACTATCTTCTATGATTTAAAAGTTCATCATCAATAATTTATCTCTGTAACACATCTCAATAAATAATCCACATCATCAAATTATTCATACACTATGGGCCAAGGATATTCGTTAGTATTACATCCACGAATTATCCATGCACAACGGGCCAAGGATATTCGTTATTATCACCGGTGGTCATGATCATGCCAAACAACTGTCCATCAATGCACTACGGGCCAATGATGACTTTTACCACATTATTTGTAACATTACAGGTCATGATTATATCGATACATAATTCTTGGTCATTATCATACCAATCAACAGTCCATCTATGCACTACGGGCCAAAGATGACTTTCATCACAATATAAGCATGAGGATGATGACAATGATATAAAAATTCAATTAAGTGAGATCAAGGATAAATTTTAAAGATTTATAATTCAATTTATCTAGAGTTTAAGAATGTCCAAATTTTTAACATGATAACTACTTTATGGAGTAAAATTCAAGAAAGATATTCATGTATCAAAAATAATTTGGACAGAAAAAAAACTAATTTTTGTCGTGAATAGTACCTCGGGTGAATAGTACCTGAGTGAATAGTACCCCATAAATAGTACCGTATGTATGAATAGTACTGTACGTATAAATAATGTCGTATGTATGAATAGTATCCATGAATAGTACTCCAGCATGAAAAGCTTAAAATTCAACAAGAATGTTCAGAAAAATATTTCAGTGAAACGATACTAGATGAAGCGCAAATTTCAAGAATATTTTACTAATTTCAAGGAGTATAGAAGCAATACTTATCAAAATAAGTGTAGAATTATGAGTATGAAACAAAATAATATTACTTACATACTACAAAGTATGGAAGAAAATATTATTTCTTACGAATATTGAACAAAATAATATTCCTTACGAATATTGAATGAAAATAATATTTCTTACGATTATTGAACAAAGATAATATCCCTTACGAATATTGAATGAAAATAATATTCCTTACGAATATTGAACGAAAATAATATTCCTTACGAATACGAAAGATAATATCTCTTACGAATATGAAATAAATAATACATGTTACCTTAAAAGGAGAGTACTTCTGACTGGTATAACGGGGATATTCTTGAAGAAAACTTGCATTATTTGTTACATTCAAAGTTTTCTTAAACTTAAAAGAAATACACTCAATATTATAGAAGAAGAATTCTCTGATTCTGGTGTTATTTTCATTTCTAAACTAAGCATCCTATTTATATAGGAGAATGTCAGGGAACTATTTAAAAAGAAAAATCACGAACTACACAAAGAAACATTCACTAAAGGCGTCTAGTGAATTAAATCGATCTTTACTATATACAAAGACTATGCATTACTATGCAACGCTATGCAGTACTATGCAAACACTATGCAATATAAAACAAAAACTAAGATAACTTTCTACCGACGATTTTGAAAAATGAGTAAGTAGGGGTCCATGTAATAAGCCAAATTTATAATAAATAATTCATGACAAATAGACCTGGCAAAAATGGCCTGGCGAAGTTCATGGTGAGTAAAGCCAAGCCACCACCACCGGGTGGGCTTCAGTAAGTGATTTTTAGCCCACAGAATCTAGGCCGTTTTTGGCTTACCTACCAAATGATTCTTTTTTTTTTTTTTAAACAAAAATATTGCTACTTGTGGGGCTTGAACACAAGACTTGTAAGTAAATAAGTAAGAGTTCAAACCAATTGAGCTACAACGAAAAATATCAAAATACTCACAAGAATACGCTCGATAATATAGAGAGAGAAATCTTTAGTTTCTGGTGTGATTTTCTATTTTAACCTAAGCACCCTATTTATAGGAAAATGCTTAGAACACCAAAGCAGAAAATTTAATAAAATAATAATATATATATATATATATATATATAAATTTCCTACGCACACCACTAGACCAAACATCAGCCATCCACTCCACAAAAAGTAACAAAAACATTTTTCTTAATTAAAATATTTTAAACTTCAAAAATTAATTATTCCAGAACTTCGGAACTTCAGAACTTCAATAATTCATAATAAATAGCCCTTTTATCAGAAAAATTTGAACCTTATGTCCATTCCATAGGAAATTCAATTCTCTACAACTTTGCAGAAGAAAGTTTTTCCAAATTTCAAACAGAAATTGACCGAAATCCACATACGGATGATTTTACAGGTTATAATCAAATTTCAATCAAGAAATGGGGTCCACCAACACACAAAATATGTTTTAAATATTTTTAGTAACAAAAATACTCTTCGTCATTTATTCATATATCCCACATTCATTGTAAAAAAAATATCACCATTATTATATTATTATAATATAATAATATATTTAAATGAATTATTTTATCAGAAAAAGATAAAATATTAATTTTCAACAATTGTCACATTAAAAAATTTCTCCATCTACATCCACATAAAATGAATATTTTCCTCATCATATAAATCAATAATTAATTATTCACAAATAATATTACAGAATCACAATACTGACAACCAGGTCGTTCCCAGGAAAGAGGAGGTTTTCAATTAAGGATTCCTCCTTACTGGCGCGCAATTAGGTGATCAAACCTCTCCTTAGACAGAACTTTCTAGACATTGTCTATAATGTTATCTAATAATATTATTCAAATAATATGAATTATTGCTCCGATAATGGAAAATATTGTGTAGTGACAATTATTGAAACAACAATAATATAAAATATCCACGTAGCAATTATTGAATCAATAAAATAAAATATTGAAGCAATAATACATGTAACAATTATTGAGTAGTTCCTTTTACGTAAGAATCAATAATTGGTGCAACATCGTAATCTTCTTGTGTTTTAACCACCGAGTATTTCAACAAGATTATTAGCTGTTACTAGTTATTTATAAACAACTTATACTTGTAATTTTCTTCATCCAATCGCTTTCCGTTATGGGGCCCACACAAGGCTACGCCATCGTACGAATATTCCACGACCAAACAAATATTCTCCGACACTAATGAATATTTTATAACCACTTGTTTATTTAAGATATTTTTGCATTTTACCCATAACTAACAACATTAATCAAATCAACCCTTACTATTTCAAAATAATAAATAGAGGAAATTCAATTTCATTTATAATAAGTTGGGGTCTTACAACCTCCCCTCCTTATGAAATTTCGTCTTCAAAATTGATGTACGTACCTGATGTTTCTAAAAGGTGAGGATACCTCACTTTTATTTCCGTTTCTAACTCCCAGGTCATTTCCTCTATAGCATGGTTCCTCCACAAAACTTTGACTTATGGTATGACCTTTGTGCGTAGGACATGCTCCTTCCTATCCAAGATCTTTACAGGTACCTCTTCATACGTTAAGTCTTTGGTTATCTCGTCTGGTTATAACTCAATAATGTGGTTTAGGTCTTTCACATATTTATGAAGCACAGATATGTGAAAAACATTATGAACACGAGACATACTTGGAGGTAACGCGAGTCTATAGGCCACATTTCCTACTCGGTCAAGAATCCAAAATGGACCAATAAATAGTGGATTGAGCTTTTTCCTCTTCTCTCAAATCTTGTAACTCCCTTCCATGGAGCAACACGCAACAATACATGATCCCCAATACTAAATTCTACGTCCTTTCGATGAAGATCTGCATAACTCTTTTGTTGATCCTGTGCCATTTGTATACGTTGTCAAATCATTTGGATCTTTTCTGTAGTAATACGTACCAACTCTGGTCCCAACAATGTTGTGTCACCTGCCTCATCCCAACATACTAGAGAGCGACACTTTCGTCCATATAATGCTTCAAATGGAGCCACACCTATACTTGCCTGATAACTGTTGTTGCAAGAGAATTCCGCCAATGGTAAATACTTATCCTAACTCCCTTTGAAGTCTAGGACACAGAGTCTTAATAGATCTTCAAGAGTTTGAATAGTCCTCTCTGATTGTCCGTCCGTTTGAGGATGGTATGCCAAACTAAATCGTAAATCCATCCCCATAGCTTTTTGCAAGTTAACCCAAAATCGTGAAGTGAATCTTGGGTCAAGATCCGAAACTATGGATACTGGCATGCCATGCAATCTCACAATCTCATTTACATACATACGAGTAAGACGTTCAAGGGAATAAGTCTCCCGTATCGGCAAGAAATGAGCAGACTTGGTTAATCTATCAACAATAACCCAATTAGCATTTATGCTTTGAGAAACCGTGGGAAGACCCGTAACGAAATCCATGGTAATGTATTGTTCCCACTTCTATTTTGGAATCTCAAGTGGTTGCAATGGACCCTTAGGCACTTGATGTTCCGCCTTTACACGTTGACAAGTTAAACACCTCGATATAAACTTCGCAATCTCTCTCTTCATATTGTTCCACCAAAATGTATGTCGAAGATCATGATACATTTTGGTACTTCCAGGATGGATTGCAAACGGTGTATTGTGTGCCTCCATCATGATCTTGTATTTCAAATCATAGTCGTTAGGAACACAAAGTCTGGAGTGGACTCGAAGTATTCCTTCTTCATCGATTCTTGCTTCTGGAATAGCACCTTCTTGTACTTTCTTCTTCATACGCATCAGCTCTGGGTCTGTGGCTTGAGCAACTTTAACTTTTTTAATTAAAGTCAGTTCTATGCGTATACTTGATATCATCGCATGGGTCCCCGGAGTCTTGAATTCTATCTATCAGGAATAAGCATGTGAATGATATTTCTATTTACATATGATTTGATTATGATATATATATGAATGAATATGCAAGTATGCTTGTATTAAGAAAAGCTGTAAAGTCCTTTGATAGATAATAGAAACATATGTACAAGGACTTAGAATGAATTGATCAAATGTGTTAGGTTGATCTTACATAAGCAAAACAGCTTTGTAAAGTTCTTAAAAAGAAATGATGTACAAGGACTATAAATATAGAAAGATCAAGCATGTTAGGTTGATCGTATGATGTAATAGATAGACTTGTCTGATCGTCGAGCACTGCACCAAAAATCGTAATCTGTCAGGAGAGTCAAGGATAACTCAAGAGCTATCAAGATAGAATCGTAGTCTGCAAGATAGTAGATCTCGGAGTTCGTAGACTGCCAAGAGAGACGAGGAAGGATCGTAGTGTGTCGAGTAGAACTTCCTCGGAGCCGTAGTCTGCTAAGGAAGTCATGTTCAGAATCGTAGAGACAGATGCCGCCACGAGTAAACCGAGCATCTGCCAAAGTCAAGTCAAGAATCGTAGACTACACTCAGAGTCGTAGAGTCTACTAATCATACCAGAGGCAGAGATCGTAGTCAAGCAAGATCAGATGAAGACAACAAGCACAACGACAAAAATCGTAGAGTGTCAAGATCTGATCTCAGAGTCGTAGTGTCTGCACAGCCAAAACTGAATCGTAGAGTGCAGAACTAAGACCTCAACAGATGTGCTCACAATGCCAAGGTAGAATTGTAGAGCAAATACGATTCTCAACAACTGAGCACTCCTAGAATATCCAAAGGAATGAAGCCTCTGGTTGGTAATGCAAAGATACATCTCACATGAAGGAAGCCAGAGAGCACTCAACGAATGGCATGCAAGATAATAGAAGATCTAAGCAGCAACTCAATCAACATCCAGATTGAGTTAAGAATCCATTCAAGGTAAAGTCTTCCACAAGATGATCATAAGAAGACTTCAGTAGCTGACTAAGGAAAGTCAGTATATGCAGTGGCTATCAAGAAGAAAGATGACAACGATCCTGAAAGTAACCAGGATCGTAGTGTTTGCCAAACAAAGAAGAAACTGATGGAGTATACACAAAGATACTGGTCAGCCTCCGAATAACAAGGCTAAGTGATTAAGCATTGGGTCAGTCCATTGATGATAAGTGAACGGGAGATCACAAGGAGAAAGCGAGCTGGACACGCCACAAATCTGAAGTGTCTTGTTATTCAGAAGGGGCCAGGGCAAGAAGTCAAGCCATCAGTATATGAGAACAGTCGAGGCAAACAGAAGTGTTGAAACACTGCACAAGAGAAGGAAGAGGTGTTCTATATTGAAGATCCAATCAACACTCTTCAAGATCGTAGTGTTGTCACTACCAGTCAACAAGACACTACGATCAGGTCCATGAAGACATGCATCAGAATCGTAGAGTTCGAATAGCTGAAGACTGAAGCATTGGAAATGGTTCAATCTGAAGGTTAATATTTGGAGAAGAGCTTATTGAGAGCATCGATGCAAAAGGACAACCTCTAATCGAGAAATCAGAAGGAGGAAATAAAGTCTTCGGCCTGACCAAGACATTAAAGTGACATCTCTGACGGGGTAGGTGAAACAGTAGACTGCAGTGTCAAAAAAGTATGACATGTCACATCTGCAGTCTACCTCAGTCAACTCAAGATCTGTGAAGATATTTGAATAGCTTTCAAACGGCTACTTTCCAACGGAAGGATTGGGAAGGAGTATAAATACGCAAGAGCTTCAAAGATCGAGGGTTGCTGGAGTTGCTGAGTTTGGAGAAGTGGTGGACTGATCTAACCAATGTAAATAGTGAGTGACCAATGAAGGTCTGAAGACTCACTCTACGATCCACCAAGAACACTCAGAGACAGAAAAAGAAAGAAGTAGAAGTGAGAGTTCTACAATGTAGAAGTGAGAGTTCTACTACAGGAAGAGTGTTCTGAACTGTCGAGATAAAGAAGAGCATCAATGTCATCTTGATGTCCATCATGGGAAGACTCTAAGTACCATAAAGAAGAGCGCACAGTCATCTTAGCAAGTCCATCATGAGAAGGCATCAAGTATCAAGAATGAAGATCACCAACGCCATCTTGGTGTCAAGCATGAGAAAGTTTCTAAGTACCTAGCAGAAGAGTTCACAGTCATCTTAGAAACCCATCATGTGCAGCCATCAAGTATCAAGAAGAATGATCTTCAAGGTAGTTCGTCAAGGGATCATCAGAAGGGGTTGAGTAACTGAAGAAGCTGAGCATCATGCAACACTCAACGCACTTCAAGGATGATCAAACCAAGTCGCTAAGAAATGTGAGAAGATGTTCAGAGCTTAAAGACATCTTAGCAGCTCAGACCAACTCCAACAAACAAAAAAACAACTCAACAACAAGAAGCCAGAGCCTGAGGGGTCCTTGTTCGAAGGGACTAAATGAAGTTCCAAGCCCATTGGGCTTGAAGAGTTCCTAGGGAACTAGAGGAGTTCCAAGGCTGCTGGCCTTGAAGAGTTCTTAGTGAACTGAAGTCCCGAGGCTGCTGGCCTTGAAGGAATCTTTGTGATTAAGGGTACTGTCCTTCCTTAGTGGAAATCCTGCTAGTTGAAAGCAGAAGAGTGGATTAGGAGCTTGAGTCTCTGAACCACTTAAAACCCCTTGTGTCTTTTACTTTATGTCATTTACATTATGTACATTAACTGCTATAACTGCTATATATGTTTTAACTGCTTACCATTGAACTAACTCTATGAACAATGTATGTATGATTATGATTTCATTAATAAAGGGGATCTTTTACTTATTCCGCTGTGCTTGAAAAGATTCTTATGTTTGTCATATGCTAAATTATTAGCAATACAAAACAAACCAGAAAAGTATTTGAAATTAAAAAGGATCTATTCAACCCCCCCCCCTTCTAGATCTATTGTGCCTACTGGGAACTAACACTATCTTTATCTTTTGTAAATCACACAAAATGGGCCTTTGTGTTGACAACATCGCACTCGTTCCCGCATATGATCTTCTACTCAACGCGTCAGCTACCACGTTCGTTTTTCCAGGATGGTATTGAATGGTGTGGTCGTAGTCTTTCAACAGATCGAGCCAACGTCGTTGTCGCATATTGAGTTCCTTTTGGGTGAAGAAATATTTGAGGCTTTTATGGTCTGAATATATCTCCACTTTCTCCCCGTATAGATAGTGCCTCCAAATCTTTAGCGCGAAAACAACTGCTGCCAACTCTAGATCATGAGTACGATAATTCCTCTCATATTCTATACGTTGTCGCGAGGCATAGGCTATGACTTTCCCATGTTGCATGATAACACATCCTAACCCTTTTCCTGAAGCATCGTTGTAGATAACAAATCCATCCGAACCAGACGGTATTGTCAGAACAGGTGACGAAATGAGTCTCCTCTTAAGCTCTTGGAAACTCTTCTCGTATTCCTCGCTCCATATGAATCTTATATCTTTCCGAGTCAGCTAAGTTACTGGAGTAGTGATTCGAGAAAATCCTTCTACGAATCTCCGATAATAACCAGCTAAGCCCAGAAAGCTACGTGCTTGATTCATGCCGACTTGGTTGTCTCTAACTTTGTATTGCTTCAATCTTCGCCGGGTCAACAGATACTCCATGTTTTGACACCACATGCCCAAGGAATGCTACTTTCTCAAGCCAGAACTCGCATTTCTTCAACTTGGCATATAACTTGTTTTCACGAAGCCTTTGGAGTACCAGCTTCAAATGGTGCAGATCTTCGCGACTTTTAGAATATATGAGGATGTCATCAATAAAGACAACAACGAACTGATCTAAATATTCCTTAAATACTCGGTTCATCATATCCATGAAAGCCGCAGGAGCATTAGTCAATCCAAAAGACATGACAAAGAATTCATAATGCCCGTACCGAGTTCTGAAGGCAGTCTTTGGGATATCCTTAGTTCTAATCTTCAGCTGATGATATCCAGAATGAAGATCGATCTTTGAAAAGAATTGTGATCCTTGCAACTGGTCAAATAGGTCATCAATGCGAGGTATCGAATACCTATTCTTGATGGTGACATGGTTCAATTCCCGGTAGTCAATACAAAGTCGCATACTCTCGTCTTTCTTCTTTACGAATAAAATAGGAGCACCCAAGGAGATGTACTAGGACGAATGAAACCAATGTCCAATAACTCCTGTAGTTGGACCTTTAACTCTTGAAGTTCAATAGGAGCCATTCGATATGGGGTTTTAGAAATGGGCTTTGTACCAGGTTCAAGATCAATAAAGAATTCAACTTCATGTTTTGGGGGTAGACCGGGAAGTTCTTCAGGAAATACATCAGGAAAGTCACTAACAACAGGAATATTATTCAAATCTGTCGTGTCTTTATTCAAATCCATAACATGGGCTAAGAAAGCTTGACATCCATTTTTTAATAAATGAATGGCTTTATGGCTTGATATAACATTGATTGATTTTAGTGGTTTAGTTGCTTGAATTAGCTCAACAGGTTGGTTAGGAATATGAAAACTAACAACCTTACGAAAACAATCAATTTTGGCATGATGAGTAGTTAACCAATCAATTCCTAAAATCACGTCAAATGCAAGTATCTTTAAAGAGATAAGATCAATAGGTAATGTAATGGTGCCAACTTGGTCAAACAAGATTTATAAACAGTGGATGTGATAAAAGTTTCTCCTAACGGAGTCTCCACAGATAAGTCAAAGTCTAATTTCTCCGAGTCAAGTTTAAGCGTTGAGCACAAGGGAGAGATAAATGAATGGGTAGCACCCGGTATCTAGTAAGGTATAAACTTCACAAGAATTTATGATTAGCTTACCCGTGATCACCTCGTTTGGGTTCCTTGCATTTTGACGATCACAACAAAATTTCTTCCGTGAAACATTGACTTTGACTTTTTCTCGGGACTGACTTTTCTCAGGCGAGAAACTTTGACTTGGACTTGGTTTATTCTGAAGAAAATCTCGAGCAATATGTCCTTCCTTTCCACAATTATAAAATACCTTAAACTGTTGTGGGCAGTTTGGGCTGATATGTCCCTCTTTTCCACATTTATAGCATACTATCGATGGTCGTTCTCCTCCCTTAGAACCAGTTGATGCTGACGTCTTCGCATTGTCATTGTTGTACTTCTCTTTTTAAAATCTCCTCCCAACTCGCTTCTTCTATTATCATAGCCATGATTACCACCAGAGTGGTTGCCGCTTTTGTCCGCATTTTTCTTTCCCCGCTGGTTATCGTTGTTTCGATGACTGCTGTCACCGGTATGACCCTGGTTATGGTCCCTCGGTTGAACATACTCGTTATCTCGCTCTAATAATTGAGCCCTATTGACAACATCTGAATATAGAGAAAAATTATGAGAAATGAGATATTGACGTATGTCGGGTTTCAAACCTCTCAGAAACATTCGCGTCATACGTTCCTCATTCTCCACCAAATGAGGTGCAAACCTAGATAACTGTGTACTGACAATTATTGAAACAACAATAATATAAAATATCCACGTAGCAATTATTGAATCAATAAAATAAAATATTGAACAGTAATTACTATAACAATTATTGAGTAGTGCATTCTTACTTAAGAATCAATAATTGGTGCAATACCGTGTGCTACTATGTTTTAACCACCAAGTATTTAAATAGTATTAACGGTAACAACTACGCCGTTATTTATAAACAACTTATACTTGTCGTTTTCTTCATCCAATCGCTTTCCATTATGGGGCCCACACAAGGCTGCGCCGTCGTACGAATATTCCCCAACAGTAAGAATATTCCACTACCAAACGAATATTCCCCGACAATAATGAATATTTTATGACCACTTGCTTATTTAAGATATTTGCGCATTTTATCCATAACTAACCACATTAATCAAATCAACCCTTACTATTTCAAAATAATAAATAGAGGAAATTCAATTTCATTTATAATAAGTTGGGGTGTTACAGTATTTATAAATTTTGAAAAGCAAGCAAGTTGTTATAAAATATTCGATTGGTCGGGGAATATTCGTTTTAACAAGGAATATTCGTACAACGACGCAATCATTGGTGGAACCCACAACGAAATTACTGTTGGAGTTAGAAAACGATAGAAATATCTTTTTATAAAAATAACGACGAAAGTTTTACCGTTAACTATTAAGTTACCCGGTGATAAAAATACAGTAATATGTGTGGTTGCATAGTAACATACGGTATTGATTATTGATGCTTACGTGAGAAGTCACTCATTTTTATTCAATTATTGCTACAGTAATTGCTGCATAGTATCTCACATTATTGATTCAATTATTGACATAATATTTTATATTATTAAATCAATAATTGAGACGAAAAAGTTATTCATATTATTATTCGCATTATTGACGATGTCTAGAAAGTTCTGTTGAGGAAAGAGGTTTGGTCACCTAATTGTGCGCCAATAGGGAGAAATTCTTATAGAAAAGCTCCCTATTTCTTGGGAATGATCTGGTTGTTAAATATTGCAAGTTATAATAATGATGATAAATGTTATTAAAAATGTTGAGATAAATAGAGAGAATTTTTATGAAGTATTTGTTGTAAATTTTGCTCATTATATGGACCCCCACTTACCTATGTTTCAAAATTATCGATAGAAAGTTATCTCAGTTTTGTTTTTTTTATATATATATATACACACACACACACACCCCCACGGACAATACATACACACACACACACACACACACACACACACATATATATATATATATATATATTATATAAATTTTATTTTTATATAAAATAGAATATATTATATTTTATTTGCATAGTGTCTGCATAGTATTTGCATAGCAAAATCAAATGTTTTCAAAAGTTTCGTTCGTGAATTTAGATTTCGCCCGTGAATTCGAATTCGCTCCCTTGATTTTTCTAAATAGCTCCCTGCCATTCTCTTATAAATAGGATGCTCAGTTTAGAAATGAAAATACACCAGAATCAGAGAATCCTTCTTATATAATATTGAGCATATTTCTTTTGAGTTTAAGGAAGCTTTGAGTGTAGAAAACAGTATAAGTTTTCTTCAAGAATATCCCTATCTTACCTGTCAGAAATACTCTTCTTTTGAGGTAAGGGGTATTATTTATTTCATATTCGCTTACGATATTATTTTTCGTATTCGTAAGAAATTTTATTTCGTTCAACATTCATAAGAAATATTATATTCATTTAATATTCGTAAGTAATATTATCTTCGTTCAATATTCGTAAGAAATATTATTTTCGTTCAACAGTTGTAAGGGATGTTATTTTTGTTCAATATTCGTATTAAATAATATTTTCTTCCATACTCTGTAGTATGTAAGTAATATTATTTCGTTTTAGATTCCGAATTCTACACTCATTTTGTTAAAGTATAGCTTCTATACTTCTTGAAATTAGTAGAATATTCTTGAAATTTGCACTTCATCTAGTATCATTTCACAAGGATATTTTTCTGAACATTCTTGTTCATTTTTAATTTTTTCATGCCGGAGTACTATTCACGGGGTACTATTCTTGAAATACTATTCACGGGGTACTATTCACTTGGGTACTATTCACCCTGGGTACTATTAATGATAAAAATTGATTTCTTTTCGGTCCAAATCATTTTTGATACAATATTATTCTTGAATTTTACTCCACAAAGCAGTATCATGTTGATAATTTGGACATTATTGAATTCTGGATAAATTAAATTATAAATCTTTAAAATTTCTTCTTTGATCTCACTTAATTGAATCCTTATATCATTGTCATCATTGTGACGCCCCCAAAATAGGTATACATCACCCATTCTGAGTTGTCAATACATGGTACAGAAACAACTACAACTTTATTATTACAACAGTAAAACTGTGAGTTCGAATACAAATATTATCTTCTAGACAATATCTATACCCAAATAAATCCTCATCACATTTATTGATACATTATTTTACAAAAATGGTGAGGACTACTAAACAAATCTCTCTATAACCATCATTCCATACCCCGACTCGTACTCGCTATATTCTCGCCTCCTGAGAAGAAAAATGGAACAAAAAGGAAAAGGGTGAGCTCAACTAGCTCAGTAAAGAATATTATGACTAAGATAATATACAACAAATTATCGTTAGTCTTCAATAGGGAAAAAAATCTAATAGAATACAATAGACAACAAGTTTTAAATTAATATTCGCAGCGGAAAATATTAATTCATAGAAGAGTTACGTAGATGATGAAATCTACTAATGTCTATGAATTTAACAGTCCATCACAGTATTTTTATCCCTGTAACATCAATCAATGCACCTCTTGAATCATATATTCATCCTTGCACTCTGTGCCGAGGATATTCATCAGTTGGTCATGTTCATCTAAACACCTGTTCATCTTTGCACTACGGGCCAAAGATATTCATCAGAAATCATTCATCTTTGCACTACAGGCCAAAGATATTCATTAACATCACCATTTAAGACTGAGGATGATGAAAAATATTTTTAAAGAAACGAATCCAGTGAAACAAAATGACAAGGATTAAGGATTAAGGATTCGTACTTTGTTTTATCCATGTCCAAAAATACTTCAAAAATCATCATAGTAGTGTAAAATTCAAGAATGATCAAAACATGGATACAATCAAAACTAGTATCCAGAATAGATATTTTGGACGAAAAGAAAAATTTTTATTTTTCGATGAATAGTGTCGTATTCGTGAATAGTGTCGTATACGTGAATAGTGCCGTATACGTGAATAGTAACTCCGACACCAAAAGTTCCAAATTTGATAAAAAAAAACTTCAGATCAATATTTCAGCATAATGATATTGAAGAAATAATATCATTACAAAAAAAATAATATCCCTTACCTCGAAAGATTTATACTTCTAGCTGAAACACCGGATATAGGCTATGACTTGAACTTACAATCAGTATAGCAATACTCAAAGTATACTCAAAATACTCACAAGAATACGCCGATAATATAGAGAGAAAACTTCAGCTCGTGTAATTTTCAATTCTAACCCAAGCACCCTATTTATAGGAAAATGTTTAGAACACCAAAATAGAAAATTTAATAAAATATTAATATATAATTATAAATTCTTACGCACACTTTTTATCAGCTGAATTCAGCATTCAACACAAGTAGCCCACCTCACAAAACTTTTAAAAAACGTTTTTGTTATTTTAAACAATTAAAACTTCCAAAAATTAATTATTTCAGAACTCCGGAACTTCAATAATTCACAATAAATAGCCCTTTTGTCAGAAAATTTGAATCTCGCGTATTTTTATAGGAAATTCAATTCTCTACAACTTTGCAGAAGAAAGTTTTTCCAAATTCCCAACTGAAAATGACCAAGAAATCCATAAGCGGGCAATTTTTCTTTATAATCAAATTTCGATCAATAAATGGGTCCACAGACATGTTTAACATGTTTTAAACATTTATTGCAAACAAAATACTCTTTCTCCTCGTATACTAAGTATATCACACATTCATTGTAAAAATATCACCATTATTATATTATTAAAAATATAATAATATATTTAAATGAATTATTTTATCAGAAAAAGATAAAATTTTAATTTTCAACAATTGTCACATTAAAAATTTTCTCCATCTATATCCATATAAAATCAATATTTTCCTCATCATATGAATCAATAATTAATTATTCACAAATAATATTATGAATCACAATATTGACAACAGGCGGTTCCTAGGAAAGAGGGCTTTCAATAAGAATTTCTCCTCTTTGGCGCACAATTAGGTGACCAAACCTCTCCTTAGATGTAACTTTCTACACATTGCCAATAATGTTATCTAATAATATTATTAGGATAATATGAATTATTGCTTCGATAATGAAAAATCATGTGTAATGACAATTATTGAAACAACAAGAATATAAAATATCAACGCGACAATTATTGAATCAATAAAATAAAATATTGAATAATAATTATCGTAACCATTATTGAGTAGTGCCTTCTTTTACGTAAGAATCAATAATTGGTGCAATACTGGTAGCATCTTCATCGTGCAACAACGCAGTACTTATGTTTTAATCATAAGGTATTCCAACGATTAAAAGCCAGAACAACTTCTGTAGTTATTTTTAAACAACTTATTTTTGTCGTTTTCTTCCTCCAATCGCTTTCATTATGGGCCCCCACACATGGTTGCTTGCGTCGCATACGAATATTCCCCGAAAAGATTTAATATTCCACGACCAAACGAATATTCCCCGACAATAAGGAATATTTTATAACCATTTGCTTATTTTGAAATACTTGCGTATTTAACCCATAACTATCCACATTAATCAAATCAACCCTTACTATTTCAAAATAATAAATAGAGGAAATTTCATTAATAAAAAGTCGGGGTCTTACAACCTCCCCTCCTTATGAAATTTCGTCCTCGAAATTGACGTACGTACCTGGTGTTTCAAAAAGATGAGGATACCTTGCTTTCATTTCCGTTTCCAACTCCCAGGTCATTTCCTCTATAGCATGGTTTCTCCACAAGAATTTAACTTGTGGTACAACCTTTGTGTGTAGGACATACTCCTTTCTATCCAAGATCTTGACAGGTACCTCCTCATACGTTAAGTCTTCGGCTATCTCGTCCGGTTCTAACTCAATAACGTGGTTCGGGTCTTTCACATATTTACGAAGTACAGATATGTGAAACACATTATGAACACGAGACATACTCGGAGGTAACGCGAGTCTATAGGCTACATTTCTTACTCGGTCAAGAATTTGAAATGGACCAATAAATCATGGATTGAGCTTTCCTCTCTTCCCAAATCTTGTAACTCCCTTCCATGGAGCAACTCGGAACAATACATGATCCCCTATACTAAATTCCACGTCCTTTCGATGAAGATCTGCATAACTCTTTTTTGTCGATCTTGTGCCGCTTGTATATCGTTGTCGAATCATTTGGATCTTTTCGGTAGTCATATACGTCTTAACTCGGGTCCCAACAATGTTGCTTCACCCACCTCATCCCAACATATTGGAGAAGCGACACTTTTCGTCCATATAATGCTTCAAATGGAGCCACACCTATACTTGCTCGATAAGCTGTTATTGTAGGAGAATTCCACCAATGGTAAATACTTATCCTAAGCGCCCTTGAAATCTAGGACACAGAGTCTTAATAAATCTTCAAGAGTTTGAATAGTCCCTCTCATCGTGTCGTCTGTTTGAGAATGGTATGCCATGGCCTGAATCGTAAATCCGTGCCCATAGCTTTTTGCAAGCTAACCCAAAATCTTGAAGTGAATCTTGGGTCACGATCTGAAACTATGGATACTGGCATGCCATGCAATCTCACAATCTCATTTACATACATTTGAGCAAGACGTTCAAGGGAATAAGTCTCCCGTATCGGCAAGAAATGAACAGACTTGGTTAATCTATCAACAATAACCCAAATAGCATTGATGCCTTGAGAAACCGTAGGAAGACCCGTAACGAAATCCATAGTAATGTGTTCCCACTTCCATTTCGGAATCTCAAGTGGTTGCAACGGACCCTTTGGCACTTGATGCTCTGCCTTTACACGTTGACAAGTTAAACACGTTGAGATAAACTTTGCAATCTCTCTATTCATATTGTTCCACCAAAATGTATGTCGAAGATCACGATACATTTTAGTACTTCCAGGATGGATTGCAAATGGTGTATTGTGTGCCTCCATCATAATCTTGTACTTCAAATGAGAGTCGTTAGGAACACAAAGTCTGGAGTGGACTCGAAGTATTCCTTCATCATCGATTCTCGCTTCCGGAATAGCACCTTCTTGTACTTTCTTCTTCATATGCATCAGCTCCGAGTCGGTGGCTTGAGCAACCTTAACTTTTTCTATTAAAGTTGGCTCTATGCGTATACTTGACATCATCGCACTCATTCCTGCATATGATCTTCTACTCAACGCGTCAGCTACCACGTTTTCTTTTCCTGGATGATATTGAATAGTGTGGTCGTAGTCTTTCAATAGCTCGATTCAACGTCGCTGCCGCATGTTAAGTTCTTTTTGAGTGAAGAAATATTTAAGGCTTTTATGGTCTGAATATATCTCCACTTTCTCCCCGTATAGATAGTGCCTCCGGATCTTTTAAGCGAAAACTTTGCGCTAACTCTAGATCATGAGTAGGATAATTCCTCTCATATTCTTTAAGTTGTGTCATGAGGCATAGGCTATGACTTTCCCACGTTGCATGAGAACACATCCTAACCCTTTGCCTGAAGCATCGCTGTAGATAACAAATCCATCCGTACCAGATGGTATTGTTAGAACAGGTGCCGAAATGAGTCTCCTCTTGAGCTCTTGGAAACTCTTCTCGCATTCTTCGCTCCAAACGAATTTTGTATCCTTCCGAGTTAGCTGGGTTAATGGAGTAGCAATTCGAGAAAACCCTTCCACGAATCTCCGATAATACCCGATTAAGCCCAAAAAGCTACGATACTTGATCCACCAAACTTGGTTGCTCCCTAACTTTGTATTGCTTCAATCTTGGCAAGGTCAACAGATACTCCATGTTTTGACACCACATGCCCAAGAAATGCTACTTCCTCAAGCCAGAACTCGTATTTCTTTAACTTGGCATAAAGCTTGTTTTCACGAAGCCTTTGTAGTACCAGCTTCAAATGGTGCTCATGATCTTCACGGCTTTTGGATATGAGGATGTCATCAATAAAGACAACAACGAATTGATCCAAATATTCCTTGAATACTCGGTTCATCACATCCATGAAAGCCGCAGGAGCATTAGTCAATCCGAACGACATAACTAAGAATTCATAATGCCCATACCGAGTTCTGAAGGCAGTCTTTGGAATATCCTCAGTTCTAATATTCAGCTGATGATATCCAGAACGAAGATCAATTTTTGAAAAGAAATATGCTCCTTGCAACTGGTCAAACAGGTCATCAATACGAGGTAAAGGATACCTATTCTTGATAGTGACATGGTTCAATTCCCGATAGTCAATACAAAGTCGCATACTCCCGTCTTTCTTCTTTACAAATAAAACAGGAGCACCCCAAAGAGATGTACTAGGACGAATGAAACCGATGTCCAACAACTCCTGTAGTTGGACCTTTAACTCCTGAAGTTCAATAGGAGCCATTCGATATGGGGTTTTAGAAATGGGCTTTGTACCAGGTTCAAGGTCAATAAAGAATTCAACTTCACGTTCTGGGGGTAGACCGAGAAGTTCTTCAGGAAATACGTCAGGAAAGTTAATAACAATAGGAATATTATTCAATTTTGACGTGTCTTTATTCAAATCCATAACATGGGCTAAGAAATCTTGACATCCGTTTTTCAATAAACGAATCGCTTTATGATTAGATATGACAGTGATTGATTTTAATGTTTTAGTTGCACGAATTGAACAACAAAGTTGATTAGGAATATGAAAACTAACAACCTTACGAAAACAATCAATTTTGCCATGATGAGTAGTTAACCAATCAATCCCTAAAATCACATCAAAAGCAAGTATCTTTAAAGAGTTAAGATCAACAGGTAAGGTGATGGCGCCAACTTGAATCAAACAAGATTTATAAACAGTGGATGTGATGAAAGTTTCTCCTAACGGAGTTTCCACAGATAGTCAAAGTCTAATTTCTCCTGAGTCAAGTTTAAACGTTGAGCACAAAGGAGAGATAAATGAATGGGTAGCACCCCAGATTAAGTAAGGTATAAACTTCGCAAGAATTTATAAATAGCTTACCCGTGATCACCTCGTTTGGGTTCCTCGCATTTTGACCGATCACAACAAACGCTTCTTCCGAGAACCGTTGACTTTGACTTTTTGGGATGATCTTTTGAGTCACCGTCCCCATTGAACTAGGTTTTCTTCTGCATGATCCTTGAGCGATATGTCCTTCCTTTCCACAATTATAGCATAACTTGAGCTGTTGTAGGCGGTTTGAATCGATATGTCCCTCTTTCCCGCATTTAAAGCATACGACCGGTGGTCGTTCTCCTCCCTTGGAACCGATTCTTTCGCCAAGACCTTTGTCGTCTTCACATGGTCGTTGTTGAATCTCCTCTTTTAAAATCTCCTCTCGACTCGCTTCTTCTATTTTCATGGCCATGATTACCACCGAGTGGTTACCATTTTTGTCAAATCTTTTTCTTTCTCCACCGGTTATCATTGTTTTGTTGATCGCTATCTTCTTGGTATGATCCTCGATTGTGGTACCTCGGTTGACCGTACTTTCGTTATCTCGCTCTAATAATTGAGCCCATTAACAACATCCGAATAGAGAGAAAATTTATGAGAGATGAGATCATGACGTATGCCGGGTTTCAAACCTCTCGAAACATCGCGTCATACGTTCCTCATTCTCCACCAAATGAGGTGCAAACCTGGATAACTCTGCAAACTTCACCTCGTACTGAGACACCGTCATGTTGTTTTGCTCTAATCTGATGAACTCCACTTCCTTCATATGACGAACACTTTCAAGAAAGTATTTGTCATTAAATAGTTTCTGAAATGTCTCCCAAGACATGCTGAGTGCGGCTAGATGGGTACGCTTCACAGACTCCCACCAATAGTTTGCCTCACCACGGAACATAAAGGTGGCGAACGAAACCTTCTGTTCCTCCATGCATCCCAAGACATCGAATATCTTGGTAATTTTCTTGACCCATGTTTCCGCCATGATCGGATCTGGCTTTCCCTTAAATTCTGGTGGTCCCAACTCTTTGAACTGCTTGGCTGTGACAACCCGTGAATTGCTATCATTTCCTCCTGTATTTTGAACACGAGTCTCCCTCGTCTGATTTTGCATGAACTGCAAAAAAACTTCTAAATATCCCCTCTTTCATCATCTGCTCAGTGGTGTTGTTCACAGGAGGAACATTACCCGGCTTGTTGCACGTTCTCCTCGTTGGTGAGTACAGCATCTCCACACGGTCTCATTTCCATTGTTAATATTCTCATCGACATTCTCAAATCTTTGTCATAAAACAAGGGTTAATTAAGGAAATCAATATATCACATAATATCCCTATATACTGACCAACTAACAAATAAGCTTAGGTAGGACACACTAGCGAAGGATTTACTCATTTCTCCCCTCCTAGTTATATTCCCCGATCTCCGCCAGAGATCATATCCCTAAGCTCTGATACCAACTGTGACGCCCCCAAAATAGGTATACATCACCCATTCTGAGTTGTCAATACATGGTACAGAAATAACTACAACTTTATTATTACAACAGTAAAACTGTGAGTTTAAATACAAATATTATCTTCTAGACAATATCTATACCCAAATAAATCCTCATCACATTTATTGATACATTATTTTACAAAAATGGTGAGGACTACTAAACAAATCTCTCTATAACCATCATTCCATACCCAGAGCTGCACTTTCATTATATTCTCGCCTCCTGAGAAGAAAAATGGAACAAAAGGGAAAAGGGTGAGCTCAACTAGCTCAGTAAAGAATATTATGACTAAGATAATATACAACAAATTATCGTTAGTATTCAACAGGGAAAAAAATCTAATAGAATAAAATAGACAACAAGTTTTAAATCAATATTCGCAGCGGAAAATATTAATTCATAGAAGAGTTACGTAGAGGATGAAATCTACTAATGTCTATGAATTTAACAGTCCATCACAGTATTTTTATCCCTGTAACATCAATCAATGCACCTCTTGAATCATATATTCATCCTTGCACTCTGAGCCAAGGATATTCATCGATTAGTGGTCATGTTCATCTAAACACTGTTCATCTTTGCACTCACGGCCAAAGATATTCATCGAAATCATTCATCTTTGCACCACTGAGGCCAAAGATATTCATTAACATCACCATTTAAGACCGAGGATGATGAAAAATATTTTAAAGAAACGAATCCGAAGTGAAACAAAATGACAAGGATTAAGGATTAAGGATTAGTACTTTGTTTTATCCATGTCCAAAAATACTTCAAAAATCATCATAGTGGTGTAAAATTCAAGAATGATCAAAACATGGATACAATCAAAACTAGTATCCGAATAGATATTTTTAGACGAAAAGAAAATTTTTATTTTTCGATGAATAGTGTCATGATTCGTGAATAGTGTCGTATATCGTGAATAAGTGTCGATATCGTGAATAGTAACTCAGAACACCAAAAGTTCCAAATTTGGTAAAAAAACTTGAGATCAATATTTCAAAGATAATGATATTGAAGAAATAATATCATTAAAAAAAAATATCTCTTACCTCGAAAGATTTATACTTCTAAATTTAAAAACAGGATATAGGCTATGACTTGAACTTGCAATTAGTATAGCAATACTCAAAGTATACTCAAAATGCTCACAAGAATATTTCGATAATATAGAGAGAGAAAACTTGAGTTTCGGTGTAATTTTCAATTCTAACCTAAGCACCTATTTATAGAAAAAATGCTTAGAACACCAAAGCGAGAAAATTTAATAAAATATTAATATATAATTATAAATTCTTACGCACACTTTTTATCATTTGAATTCAGACATTCAACATAAGTAGCCCACCTCACAAAACTTTTTAAAAAAGCGTTTTTTGTTATTTTAAACAATTAAAACTTCCAAAATTAATTATTTGAACTCGGAACTTCAATAATTCACAATAAATAGCCCTTTTGTCAGAAAATTTGAATCTCGCATATTTTTATAGGAAATTCAATTCTCTACAACTTTGCAGAAGAAAGTTTTTCCAAATTCCCAACAGAAAATGACCGAAATCCATAAACGGTCGATTTTTCTAATTTATAATCAAATTTTCACCAATAAATGGGTCCACAGACATGTTTAACATGTTTTAAACATTTATTGCAACAAAAATACTCTTTCTCCTCAGTATACTCAGTATATCACACATTCATTGTAAAATATCACCATTATTATATTATTAAAAATATAATAATATATTTAAATGAATTATTTTATCAGAAAAAGATAAAATTTTAATTTTCAACAATTGTCACATTAAAAATTTTCTCCATCTATATCCATATAAAATCAATATTTTCCTCATCATATGAATCAATAATTAATTATTCACAAATAATATTATGAGAATCACAATATTGACAACCGTGCGGTTCCGGAAAGAGGGGCTTTCAATAAGAATTTCTCCATCTTGGCGCGCAATTAGGTGACCAAACCTCTCCTTAGCAGAACTTTCTAGACATTGCCAATAATGTTATCTAATAATATTATTGAGATAATATGAATTATTGCTTCGATAATGAAAAATCTTCGTGTAATGACAATTATTGAAACAACAAACAATATAAAATATCAACGACAATTATTGAATCAATAAAATAAAATCTTTGAATAAAATAATTATCTGTAACCATTATTTAGTAGTGCCTTTCACGTAAGAATCAATAATTGGTGCAATACTGGTAATCTTCTTGTGCAACAACGCGCGTACATCGTGTTTTTAACCATAACGGGTATTCCAACGATTAACCAGCGGTAACAACTACGCCTCTGTTATTTTTAAACAACTTATTTTTGTCGTTTTCTTCCTCCAATCGCTTTACATTATGGGGGCCCACACATTGGTCAAATCGTACAAATATTCCCTGACGATCACGAATATTCCACGACCAAACGAATATTCCCCGACAATAAGGAATATTTTATAACCATTTACTTATTTTGAAATACTTGCGTATTTTACCCATAACTATCCACATTAATCAAATCAACCCTTACTATTTCAAAATAATAAATAGAGGAAATTTCATTAATAAAAAGGCAGGGTCTTACAATCATCCTCATGCTTATATTATGATCAAAGTCATCTTCGGGCAAAGGTGCAAAGATGAATTGTTGATTGGTATAATTATGATCAGGGATTATTCGGTGTAATCATGACATATAATGTTACAAATGATGTGATAAAAGTCATCATTGGCCCGTAATGCATTGATGGACAGATGTTGGTATGATCATAACCATGTATTCTCTTCGGCCAAGGGTGCAAAGATGAATTGTTGTTTGGCATGATCATGACCATTGGTAAAAACATGAATATCCTTGGCCCGTAGTGCATGGATAATTCGTGGTCGTGATACTAATGAATATCCTTGGCCCATAGTGCATGGATAATTCAGTGATGTGGATTATTTATTAAGCTGAGTCTCGGCGATAAAAAATTCATAAACTTTTTAAATCATAGAAGATAGTAGATATTATGCTCTACTTGACTCTTCTAATGGATTGCTTATTTCGCTACAGTTATTGATCTAAAACTTGTTGTCAATTGTATTGTATCAATTGTTATACTGTTGAAGGCTAAGGATAATTTATTCTGCATTATCTTAGTCATAATATATTTTACTGGGCTAGTTGAGCTCACCCTTTTCTTTCATTGATCTCTTCAGGAAATAAGAATATAGCTGGGACTAGTCGGGGAATGGATTGACGGTCCAGATGGTTGATTTAGCAGTCCTCACTATTCTGTGAAATAGTGTGATAATAATTGTAATGAGATGAATTTGAGTTTGGATATTATCTAGAAGACAATATTCGTGTTAAAACTCTTAGCTATGTTTTGTCGTATTTTATACGACAGTTGTATAATTAAGTTGTAGTTGTATTCTGTACCATGTATTTGGCGACACAAGATGAGTGATGTATACCTAATTTGGGGGTGAGTTGGTATCAAAGCTTAGTGATCCTTGGCTGAGATGTGAGAGTAGAACTAGGAGGGGAGAAACGGGTTAATCCTTCGCTAGTATGACCTACCTAAGCTTATTTGTTATTTAATTGGTCGGTCAGAGTATAGGGATAATATGTGGCATGTCATTAAACCCTTGTTTTATGACAGTAAAATGGCATCTGAAAATTTTGAGATAAGCAATGGAGCACATGAGACCGTTGAGTCACCGACGATCAATAATCAGGATAATGTGCATCAGGAAGGTAATAATCCTCAGGTAAACAACAACGCCGACCAAATGACGAAAGATGGTACTGTCGACGTCGGGATTTTTATTTGTCCCTCTTCTGTTCTTGTTTTTTGGTGCTCTCATGTTAGGTGAGATTTGTTTGAAAAAACAAGTTGTGAAAAGTTCATACATGTGTATGTCGATGATTTGGACTGTAAGAGTCGTCAGTTGGTATTTTTAAATGGTTGCACCAACTTAACCGAGAAAAGGTTTGCACATTGACCACGTAATGTATCACTGTTTAACTGGTATGTGAAACCAGAATTCATTAGGGTCCGGGGGCATGATTATGCGGAGGGAAGGTGTTAGGCACCCCCCGACATTCGTGTTACCACAGTGACCATCACTTTTCAATTAAACTATTATATGAATGTGTGTATGTGTGTGTGTGGGATAATGTGCAATTATCTAGAAGTATCGCTATGCCTCGTTCGCACCTATATACAAAGGGCTTGAATTTTGTATAAAAGTTCAGTTTAAACAAGATATAGAATTGATGTTTTGTAAAAGAGGTTTTTCAAACCCTTATGCTCAATAGTAATTTAGGCCTTTGATACTTCCATTTTATTATGTGTTCGGCTTGATTGCTTTTATTTTCAAGATGCGAAGCATCTTCTAGAAAATAATGTACGAAGCAGTGCCGAACTCCTTATGGGCATGAGACTCATCTAAGGAAATCCAAACACCATAAATAAATTACAAGCTGATTACAGCTGAAAATGTCCATCACGGGAACCGAATCTATATTCAGGAGACTGAATCTGTGATCACATGATTCCTTGGCTCACATGATGTCGTAGTTTATATGAAAGTTGGAAGCAGTTATATATATAAAAGCTGTAAATATATATATATAGACGATCAACCACCACGAAGCACCTCCATGGGGGATCGAAAATGTAAATATATAAAAGTGGTAAATATATATATCGACGATCAACCACCACGAAGCACCTCCATGGGGGATCGAAAATATAAATAAAGCAGTAAAAAATGAACAACCGCCTTGAAGTAAACTCCAAGCAGACGAAATATAAAGAAAGCAGTAAAACCGATCAACCGCCACGAAGTAAACTCCAGGCCTGACAGAAATGTAAATATATATATATATAAGCGATAAATGCACCGGATATAAAACTCAGGCTCATCGAACAGAGTTCGACAATAGTTAATATATATATATATAAGTAGTAAATGCTCCGAATATAAAATCCAGGCTCATCGAACAGAGTTCGACAACAGTTTATATATATATATATATATATATAAAAGAAATAAAAAGCCACGGACCAAAGTTCGGGCATACACACGCAACACGACTCTTAACGTGAAGAACTGTGTGTCCACAGTAGTGGAGAAATGCTTTAAGAAATGTAAGAAGGCTTACAGTGGACTTCCAAAGAAGACTTCAATAGCTTTAAATGGATGAATAATTCGGCTCCCACCGGTAAAATATAACAAAATATAAGCTTTCAAATGTTTGAAATGAGAAAGCACTCAGTTTATAGTGTGTACAGAGCAAATTGGACAGGGCTTTCTCACCTTTTTTCTTTTAAAAATGGCCACCCCAAGCCCTCTATTTTTAGAGGGGGGAACCACAGGTGTACCTGCGGCTACCCGGGGAGCCCCGAGCAATATGGGTCCCGCCGTCTTGAAGTACGTGCACTTGGACAATGCGTTATTCGCTCGAACCTTCATAACTTTCAATCCGGGAGTCCAATGGAAGCGTGCCATACCATTTTAGAAAGATCTTTCCAAGAGCTATGCAATGACATAGGATTTGCCCTTTTTCGACTTTGGAAAGATGGGTCCATAACCAAAATGGCATTTCCGGATTTCTGTCAGGCAGTTAGTTGAGCCGTTTTTGGTAGTTTGCGCTCGGAAGTTAAGATATGGTTCTTGTGGGACTTCTTTTGAAGTAATTTAAAGTCAATCACTGTCATATCAAGCCATAAAGCCATTCGTTTATTACAAAATGAATGTCAAGCTTTCTTAGCCCATGTCACGGATTTAAACAAAAATACGTCAGATTTGAATGATATTTCTATTGTTAATAAATTTACTGACATATTCCCCGAAGAACTTCCTGGCCTACCCCCAGAGTGTGAAATCAAGTTTTGTATTGACCTTGAACCAGGTACAAAACCCATTTCTAAAACCCCATATCAAATGGCTCCTATTGAACTTCACGAGTTAAAAAATCCAACTACAAGAACTGTTAGATATCGGTTTCATTTGTCCTATTACATCTCCTTGGGGTACTCTTGTTATATTCGTAAAGAAGAAAGATGGGAGTATGCGACTTTGCATTGATTATCGGGAGTTGAATCATGTCACCCTCAAAAATAGGTACCCATTGCCTCGCATTGATGACTTGTTTGACCAGTTGCAAGGTGCTAAATTTTTTTCAAAAATCGATCTTCATTATGGATATCATCAGTTAAAGATTAAAACTAATGACATTCCAAAGACTTCTTTTAGAACTCGGTACGGGCATTATGAATTCCTAGTCATGTCTTTTAAATTGACTAATGCTCCTGCTGCCTTCATGGATATGATGAACCGAGTATTCAAGGAATATTTGGATCATTTTGTGGTCGTCTTTATTGATAACATCCTCATATACTCCAAAAGTCGTGAAGATCATGAGCATCACTGGAGGCTGATACTCCAAAACCTTCGTGAAAACAAGTTATTCAAGTTGAAGAAATGCAAGTTCTGGCTTGAGAAAATAGCATTCTTTAGGCACGTGATATCAAATCATGGAATATATGTTGACCCGACAAAGATTAAAGAAATTCAAAGCTAGGAGCAACCTAAGTCAGTAACCGAAATACGTAGCTTTCTGGGCTTCGCTGGTTATTAGCAGAGATTCATGAAAGGATTTTCTTGAATCGGTACTCCATTAACTCAGCTGACTTGAAAAGATACAAAATTCGGTTGGAGCGAGGAATGTGAGAAGAGTTTCCAAGAACTCAAGAGGAGACTCATTTCAACACCTGTTCTGACAATACCATCCGGTTCGGAGGGATTTTTCATCTACAGTGATGCTTCAGGCAAAGGTTTAGGATGTGTTCCCATGCAACATAGTCATGATAGCCTATGCCTCACAACAAATCAAAGAATATAAGAGGAATTATCCTATCCATGATCTAGAGTTGGCAGCTGTCGTTTTTGCGCTTAAAATCTAGAGGCGTTACCTGTTCATCAAACTTACCGCACATTAGATGTTTAGGAACTTGCCACAATAATATGAGTTTAAGAACTTGTCCTAGTCAGACCATAAGTGTCCTTTCGCTGAGGGGTTCAAAACATACCATATTATTATGAGTCACAAACTTACCATATGCATTAGTTTTAAGAACCACACCTAATCCTAATAATATCTGACTAATCTTAATAGTTTCTAACTATCAAATATACACATGAGAAAATAATCACCTTTTCGCCACATATACATTGATAGCGTGACACCAACATTCCAATGATTATCAATGTGATAAACTGAGTGCAAGCACGAAACCCTCGCTCATACAAAGATTTGTACAACTCAGCCACCACATGAGTCCTCAATTGAAATCTCACCTAACTCTATCTTACTCCTAACTTGCTCTTTGCTCGATACGAATTCCTCGTATCCCATCATCTATAACTCCTCATGAGTTATCTAGTACTATTTCATAGTACATCATCTTCATAGCATCAAGCTATAATTATTAAAACATTACAGATCATCTTTCCTTTATAACTTAAACAGATCACGTCGTGATCTTATTCTATAATCATCTCCCTTTAAATTCTTTTCTTAACTCGTGATCGTTTTGTTTTACGATCCCCTTTCTTTCCTTTTTCATCATTTACTACATTATTCGTTATCTTGGCTATTGGATTTAGGGTAACTCCCATTTCTTATCATTATATCTCTTCAAGATTCTTCGTTAAATTTTCTTGTTTATATAACAATTCTTACTTTAAGAATTTCTAGCTTCATTTACATTACTCAACATTTCATTTGAGTTCCACATTTTCATCATACGTATCCACTTTCTATACTTGGTACACATCGAGTCTCTAATAGTTTCAATATGGTACGCCGAGTGGTTTCCCACAAATAACCAACAAACTAGGTTCCGAGTTGCTAGTTCATATATACCTCCGCTCCATGAAGGAATCGTTTAGCTCAGATACCATACATCAACCATTAAAAAGTACAATTACACCATACTTAAATATAACTTTTTGATTCTTAACTTCTTTATCACTCTCTTCTTATAGACATTGTCTATTTATTATCACCTTACATCTTTATTATTGGAGTTGGGTAACCCCACATTCATATTCCTTATAACTCTGTGAGATTCTTCTTTGAATCCTTTCACGCACGTTTTAATCCCTTCTACATAAATTTCTTAAATTATTTCTTATCGTTAAAACTCTATTTGAGTGTATTCTTTCATTATCTTCATCTTCCTTCTCTAAGGTTATAGCATACGGTACTCCTACCTAAGGTTTATAACCTACGGCTTTGATAACAACTGTAACGACCCCAAAATTCATACAATTTAATTCTCGACTTCGGTCGTTAATTATACATTCAACTTCTAATTTTTACATCATTAAACGATAATACAATTATTAAAATTTGCGAAATAATTAAAAAATTTTATTACAAACTATTATCGTTCCCAGAACTTTCAACGTTTACATCTAAATATCTCAGAATCATTGTAATACTACAAGAGTTTATATCGCAAAATGATATTACAATTCAATATTAATACATTATTCGGAACCTTAAACATGGTTCAAATAATAATAACACAACGAAAATGTATAAATCTTCAAGTATCACATCTGATTCATGTCTTTCAAGTAACACATAACTTTACCTTGAATCTTGTACCTGCAAAAGTGGTTATTTGCAAGGTTGAGCTCGACAGCCCAGCAAAATCTAACAGTTTTCATGCATCACATAGCACATAATAATATGCTCAACATATATCTCATAAACATCGAACTAACATAACATACATGCTACAATTCATAGAACAAGTATAAAGATTGAGTTCCTTACTCAATCAAAATGCTTTTAGTCAAACAACGTAGTCATAAATTGACTTTAACATTTCATACATTCAACATATATATAACACATCATGCTCTTTACAATAAAGATTTTAAACAATCAAATTTACATAGCAAATAGGAACTGAAAGACTTGCCTTGATCATTGTTTACCAATAACAGTTTAACAGCTTACAGTTATCTGCACTTCACGTGCCCTACACAATTATATAATCATGCACATCAACTATTAGTTACATAGCAATGCATAGTAGTTGTAATGTAAACTTTACTCTATATCTCATAACCCTTCCTATTATTAATACACAATTGTTCAATTTGATTGTGTTAACTTTAGACTTATAACTCACTATATTTCTTCTTAGTCAAACTCGAAGTTCATTCAAATGTTTAAGTCTTGCTAGGACCACTTATTGGTTTTATATTAACCTATTCAAAATCTTATTATATTCATTTCATTTGATTTAAAACACTCTTTACGTTCATTAATACTTATCACGGCGTTTCAACGTTTATTCGTCACACGCCCAAATTGTCTCTCTTGTGTGTGCTTAATATACATATTCAACTTATCTAATATATCATTTATTAATGTTAAGCATCATTATACTTTATAATATTCATGTTCTATAATTTAGAACAACATCTATTATCGTCAAGAGCATTACACTTGCATACGTGCATGCCCGACGCCCTCCGATTGCCTCTGAAAACACAACAGTCACAAAGATTATCATTTTGACTACTGTTCCCGACCTCAATTTGAAAAACTTAAAGAATAAAAGTTGTAGGTCTATTCGTCCTCGTTCCGGATCATCTTGAATCACCTCAATTGGAGTTCGTATGAAAACGTTATGCTTAATTTACTATAGCAGGTCAGAGCGATTGCACCGACATCGATGTCCCAAGACCTACTACGCCCTAAATGGCCTTGGGGAAGCGTAGCAATTGCTGCCCAAGTCATGAAACAACCCCTCGAGCTCTGCTCTTCACAATTTTGCAAACCCATACTCCTTCCAATGATCATAACATGAGTTATACTCATCCAAATTAGTCTGTTTTCGATTCTATGGATTCGTAACTCATAAAGCTACAACATACCAATTACCCACCAACTAACATAAACATTAACTAACCCAAATATGGATTTACAACTCATGTTCATACTAATTGTTCATGTTTTGATAAATTTAGCGAATTCATTCACTACGAATTCGTTTCTCAACCAAATTGGTTCGTTTAACTTTCGTTGTTTTCGTTTTTCAACGTACTAACAACATCTATTATCAAATTGCAGATTATAGCAAGTATTGATCATGAAATTTCGTACTTTCTAAGCCATAACATATAAATATAAACAATGTTTTTTACAATTTCTTCCAACAATCCCAATTCTCACGAATTTGACAAACAAGTATCAATCATATATGATGGTTAACAGATTATACACACCCAATAATCTTTATAAACTAATTCTTTACTCAAATCATGCACCATAACCAATTAAAGAGTAAAAGCTTTGATAAAACATAACTAAAAGCTAGGGCTATAATATTACCTTTTAATTTCTCCTTAAGCTTAATTAGATGATGAGAATGGCTTGATTATCTTTCCTCTCCCTTCTTTGATTCTCATAATAACCTTTTTTCAATTTCTCGGAGAATATGTCTCTCTCAAACTTCTTTTTGTACTCTTTTTCTCTCTCTTCTGCCAGGCTTAGGCCAAACCCTTTTCACGTAAACTAAAACAGATGCTAACATAAAAATAAAACTGACGTATAATATAATAAGGCTACTAAATACTTATCAGTTTTTTTTATTTTAAACTTAAAAGCCATAAGACCTTATTTGGCAAAACCTATTAAAATAATGACTTAATCATTCCTTAAGCCTTGTTTGGCAAAACAAGATTAAATTTAAAATTTCAAAAGCTCTAAGGCTTTGTTTGGTAAAACCAAATTAAAACTCTTTTAATCTATTTCCATAAGTCATTTATAATATAGTTTATTGTCACACTTTATTTAAATAAATATCCATATTCAAATTAAATTAAATCTAATAACAATTTATTAAATCCATTTACCACATAAACAAATACAATAAAATTATAATTTTCATTATAATTATAATTTTATTTAATAAATTAACACATCACTTTGATTACAGAAAAAAATCAAATTAAAATAACATTATAATAATCCATATAATCCTTAATAACTCTCTAATTTAGTTATTGAGTTAAATTAGAGCATTATCTCATAAATTTAATTCATCACTCTTTTATCTTAATTAAGTTAATTTCTATAACTCATGAATTATTTACTTACTAATAAATAATCCAACAAATATCTACTAAACAACAAACACATCAATTAAAATATTTAAAAAAAACTCTGGATTGTTACATCGCATGTCAAGAGATAGAATCAAGCATCAAAGATAGAGTTGGAACTACCCGTAGGCATGCAAGTCATCTAAATAACTTCAAGCACCTAACAACATTAAAATCCACTATCAAGTGACCTTAAATCCAATTTTCGTGGGATGGAACTCTCAATATCGTTTTAAGGCCCAATACATTTACAATGATTGAATCGAAAACATTATAATCGTCAATTATGTCCATCATGGGAATATCATCAATTCCCGTTAAACATGATGTTTAAGGGCCTTGACTTCATTCATAGGCTTACATGATTCGAAAGCACATCAAACAATACATCAAGACGTTTATCCATAAACGGAGTTTAGAGTTTAGGAAAGGACTCCTGTAAACTCTAAATCCATAGATCGCCTAATGAAACAATAATATCGCAATTATATTATTAACTATATTGAGGAAAACGAATATCACCGATTATCAAAATCGCAAGGGACTATTACGTATTGACAAGATCTATTAAAAAATTTAAAATATATGAAACGAAATCAATAGATCTAAGATTCCATAGATCTAGAAAATAACACAATTGAGATTTAACCGAATATATCCCCGATTGGCTATAAAGAGATTCTATCCATCAGAATTCCTCGCCAGCCAAAAGGTGAGATCCCCTCACCACTACATATGAATCTAGGATATTTGGGTAACCTATAAATCAATAGCAAACAACTCCTAAGTAAGAATAATTGGTGAAAATGAATCAAATCAAAGTCAAAGTCGATAAATCACCAAAAGGATATCATCGGCTAGGAGGAAATTTCTTCCCTGAGAAATCCTCTCTAAACATTCATAATTCCAAAAATAAGATCCATACAACTCTAGATATGATCTAGGATGCTAGGAGAGAATAAAATGAAAAATTAGCTAGAAATAAACAAAACCCAAACACAACAATTTACAAAATAAGCTAGATCTAGGCTAAACTAGTATAAAGATGAGAACTTTAATCATGGGAGTGATAGATTTTTCCTCCTTAGGCTTTGTATGGAAGGCTTGATTTTAGATTGATGGGAGATTTGATGAGAAAAAAATTATATCTAGATTGGATTTATAGAGATTTTTCTCTTCATTTCTCTTTCTTGATAACACGTTTTCTCTCTAAAATGTTTTCTCAAAAAATTAATGAGCAAAAACCGCCTTATATAGGCCCTTGGCCTGCCGCATGTCTACCTGCAGCTGAACGCATGTCCACCTTCGACAGCCTAGGACAGGATCCACGTGCCTCGATTTTCATGTCGCGACGTCGATTTTTCGTACTGCACGTTGAAACGTCCATAACTTTCAAACTGGGAAGAGTTAGCACACGGACCATACCAATTCGAAAAGCTCTTTTTGGGAGCTACGCGATGACATCAAGTTTGATCAATTTTGGATTTGGTAAGATAGAGAAAAAGGGGGAAAATCATCCTTCTGCAAATGTTTGCTAATCACTCATCTTCCTTTGTGTAGTTTGTTATTCGAAGGTCATCGTGAGGGTTCCGAATACTTGTTCCGAACCTTGTAATCTTTGCTTAGACATCTTGGCCTTGAAATGAAATGACGTTTTTGCCCTCCTGTCATTGTTAGAGAAAAGTTTCACAAATTTTGGGTGCCTACATATATAGATGATACCATAACCTGACAAGACGAATTCGCCTAACACGACAGGATTGTCACCCCTAGTCTCAGGTTAACAGAACTACACTAAAAAACAAGAAGATTAGTCATTCATTAATGAAAGTGAGTATCTTTCTTGGTTTTACAAGTATTTGAGTCAGGAATTTGAATTGATGATTTGTGTCCAAGTACAAAAGAATCAATGACGATTAAAACAAATTTTGTAGCTGTACAGCTCAGGAAAGTTGAATCCTAAATCCTCCAAAAGCTCTTGAATGTACTCTATAAAAGCTGAAAGTAATTGCCTTTTACAATCTGCCACCTCCTGATACATAACTTACAGAAGGAAAGCAACAAGAGCTTGAAAGATGGATTTTGGACTTCCCCAGTTCTTGTGATGATGAGAACCTTCTTTGCTTGTGGTCAACAAACTGCGCATTTGGTCATCTCCTCCACTTTCCTGCAACGTTAAATATTTATCATCAAATATGATTAAATAGAATACAATTTCCAGATAACGGAATGAACTCAGACCATGGTTAGATGAATTTATTCATGCCGATGGGAACTACACAAGCATAACTGATAGATAATAACTAAAGTGGTCTACTAGGACACAATGCTATTCTTCATAATTTATTGTATGCGACTCCAACAATGTATATATACCTGTGCAGCATCCTTAAGTGGCCCCCAACTTTCCACACGATTGTATTTCTTTGAACTAGAGTGGAAGTAAACCCGAACTAAAGCATTCATTAGCTCTTGATGCTCGCTGAAAAAGGCAGAATCTCCATGCAGCACAGCCTTAAGTACCTGGTGTTGAGTAGGGGATGATTTTAGTTGTTAATTATCCAGACACAGGATTTTTCATTTTAGTAAATGGCATTACAACAACAGGTGACATACAAACATAACTCAAACATTTCCTGTGCATTCCATTCAACAATTAATTACGAGAATCATCACCACGCCTATTTCTGGTCAAGCTAAGAGAATTAAGTTTTCAACATCTGATATCTTAAGATAAAGTGGACTTTTTGTTCCAGTATCATAATGGCAAATAGTCCATTAGACAAGTGAAGATAATTAGTATAACAAGAGTGATCTGAAGTTCCTAGACCATTTTGATGTATGTGCAGTCTTGTCTTAGCCTATTCTAAATAACATGAGATACCATGAGGCACAACAATCAAACGCTAGGTGTGGCACACGATAACATTATAACACTATATACAACATTCATGTAAGTGTACTTGAAAAATAGCATGTTCTTGAAAGTTTAAAACAGTAAATTGGTATTTGGAGATTATAAAATGTTCCCTTCTATTGGCAAAACAAATTGAGGCAGATAGTTGAATATTATAAGGTTGTGAATATTATAAGGTTGTGATATTCATACAAATCGCGTATTTGTTTTGCCTCAACCGTTATATGTTGAACTTACCAACGGTAACTCCTTGGAGAATATGTGGTATCTAAACTCCGCAGCCAGGTCTAGTAAGGGATTTGGTCCACTCACATAGCAGTGGACATCTAGACACATATTTCCCTTCACTTCTGTCAACTGAGCAACCACATCATCCTTATTGTACCACCCTTTCAACTGCCATTGAAACATATTGTAAATTAAAGCAAATATTACACGATATTCTTTACATAGTGATCTCAAACGAACATGGTGTAAGTTGTTAACTCCCCTTAATCTCGAAGAATGATTTACAAATTTTGGGAAAAGGCAAAGTAAAACTTAATTGCATTTGTAGCAACGACTTTAGGACAAAACTTTACCTCAAAGAAATATGAAAGCAAATAGATTACCTGATCAAGGTGGATGATATTTGAAATGGTTAACGTTAAGTTAGCTGTAAAGTCACAATGCGATAGCGTGTAGGTTCTTGGCACAATTCTGGAGTATTTATTTGTCTCTTTTCCCTTAAATTCAACTTTCAGCTTTGAAGCATCAAATCTTGCTGGAGGGCCCAAGAGTCTAACAGCCTAGAAGTAATGGTGAATCAAAAGACACATTATTATGGAATCACAGAGCATGAAATCAGTTAAGTTTTACAAGTTGTGTCATAGTAGATACTAAAGTATAGAAGACTAGAAGTTGACCTTTTTCATATAATCAATCAACTGGTGTTTAACCAAAAAAGTAAATCTTGATAACAGGAGCTTGAGGTTCGTCGTATAGACTTGTTCATATATAAATGGAAACTTGGCAGCTAAGGTTGGTTTGCATTTGGATTCAAGGATTTGAAAATAATAGATTTCGTAAATTGTCTAGAGCTATATTACATAAATAGCTTACATAAAAACTCAGAATACATAAATATTGGATTTAAAATCCTTAGAATTGATGAACTTTAATTACCAAGATAAATGTGTTATACGGAATTCGTACTATAATCTTAAAGTTGTACAAAATCATATCATAATTTGTGTTCTATACCAAAATAAGACTCCCAAGTCCCAATTTTAGCTTATCCTTCATAGTAAGGTTTCCTACGTGCTGCTCCATAAATTTTTTTGAGTCCATTCATTCTACTAAAAGAATCTTAAGCTCACAGCTCATCAAGTGAAAGTACAATGGAAATTTACTATACCTAATAACTCATTTTTGTATTTGGAAGGCATTAAGCAGTACTACCTCCGTTCCATTCCAAAATTAGAGAAACATTTATAAAAGGACAACCCAAACTGATCCCTAACAATACTAGAAATGTAGTAACGGTGACATGTATTACTCAACCAATAATGGTGGCATTTTAGTACTCAATCAACTAATAAGAATAAAAATAATGGCATGTTAGGAACTTCATGTCACATCTAAAGATAAAAATATATCTCTAATTCTGTGAACAAATTAGTACATGATTATTGAATCGGATATACTACATTATAACAAGAAGTATAAAACTTGAAGTGAAATTGAAATTCCATTACGAGAAAGAAAGGTAAGGAGAAATACCTGGAAAACAAGGGTATTGTAGGAGGGTCCTCTGTCTCTATGGGAAGAGAACAGGACAGCAGGAGGAACTGAAGAAGAAGAAGTCTTGAGGTTGCAATTGCTGGTTGTAGATGGATGCTGATGATCTCTGTCTCTTTGGGGAGAAATTGGGGCAAAAGCAAAACGGGCACAACGACTAGCCATAGACTGCATAATAAACTCATCCTCCCCTGTCCCTCTACTCTCTTTTCCTTGACCACCCCACCACCATTTTTCCTCTTCTCTTTCTCTCTCTGATTTGCAAATCTGTAAGATGGAGAAGAAGAAGAGAATTTTGGAGAGAGAAAATGGGGTGTGGAAATTGGAATTGTGGATTTGGGAGGGGAAAATTTGGTGATGTGGACCTACAGCATCCAAGACAAGCCTCGAGGCACCACTCATTCTTGTGGAGCTTAGCCATTAGACCATACTAGTTTCACAAGGTCGAAAAATTTGTTGCAGGGGACTAGTGTAACATCATGACACGTCACCACCATATCAAATTCTCTTGATAAAATGTGGATAATGTGCTTATGTGGCTTAACCTAATGGTAAGTTGGTCAATTGATCAATATAGTACTGACACGTAGAGAGATCATTTCTCAACATGCGTGTCAACACTGTATTGATCAATTGATCAAAATTAATTTCATGTTAACCACTCCCATTTCTTACACATAAGAATATTTTTCTAAAAAAAAAATCAAACCTAAAATTAAGTTATACTCCCTCCGTTCCTTAATATAAGTCGTTTTAGAGTTGTGCATAAATATTAAGAAAATAATTTATAAGATTAAATATAATATTAATTGTCTGTATTGTTCTTGTATTAAAAAAAGAGTGTAATTTATTGAACAAAAAATAGTGAGAGAACCATGTTATATTTTATATTTGGGGTAATATTGAAAACTATAAGGAACAAAAGCACTCCTCTAAAACGACTTATATTAAGAAACAAATGAAGTAATCAATAGTTTGTCAAATAGTTGTATGCTCAATTATTTTAACATCTCTGACAGGGCGAACATTTATTTTAAAACTCACTAGTTGATAACCCGTGCAATGCACGGGTTAGTTTGAATAATGATTTTAATAAAATTGTCTTGCATAAAATTGGTCAAGATATATTATTTTAAACAATTTTTTAATAAAAAATATTATAATAAGTTTGGTAGAACGAAAAATAAAAAAATATTTTAGACTTACCTTCTCTTGTTAGAGAATAAAAATAAAAAATTATTTGCCTTTTACTAACATAAATCAAGTTAACCCTTAATTAACTCAGTGAATTTTTTAATTAAACACACACACACACACACACACACATATATATATATATATGGGCTATATGTATATATATGACTTTGTATTATTACAAGAAGCTATAATGACAGATTTTTTTGGGCTATAGCGACAGTAAAAGCGTCATTTATAGCTCAAAATAGCTATGACGTCGGGTGAAACCGTCATTATAGCCCAAAAAAATCGTAAATATAGCTTCTCTTGTAATACACAATCGTTGTATATATATTTTTCCTATATATATATATATATATATATATATATATATATATATTGATTTCAATTGATGATGTCATTTTACATCATCATTTATGTGTATTTATATATAATAGAAGAATAGACGAGTTATCAAATTAAGTGAGTTAACTCACGTAATTAATTAAGAGTGGACTCAACGATTTTTTCAATTGATTTGATTTGATGATGTCATTATTTAATAAATTTTTTTAAATGATTTGATTTGATGATGTCATCATTTATGTGTATTTATATATAAGTATTGATGAGTTAACTTACTTACTTAATTAATTAAGAGTGGACTCAACGATTTTTTCAATTGATTTGATTTGATGATGTCATCATTTATGTGTATTTATATATAAGTATTGATTTGTCCAATTATTTAGCGGATGATTATATATATATATATATATATATATAACTCTCCAACAATAATGGAGGGAAGCGATCAAGATTATAACGGTTTTTTTTTCGTCATTTATAGCATAAAAATCGCTTTACATGCTCAAATGATGAGAAAAAACCGTCGCCATAACCGGTGTGAGACCCCGAATTTTATGAAATAAAAGTATTCAATTTTTCTATTTTTGTAAATAATTGATAAAAGTTTAAAGTTAAGGGTAATTAAAAAAATTTCAAAGTAAGCATGTTGATATAAAATATTCGTTGTGTCGGGGAATATTCGATTAGTCGGGGAATATTCTTTTTGTCGGGGAATATCCATACGACGGTACAATCATTGGTGGACCCCTAGCGTAATTATTGTCGGATTGAGAAAGCGAAAAAATATTTTATGAAAATAACGGCAAAAGTTTTACCGTTAAGCTGTTGAAACACTTTCGGTAGTAAAAAAGTCTGATGTCTGGCATTGGTTGCATAGTAGCACTACGGTAGTGATTATTGATGCTTACGTGAGAAGTCACTCGATTTTGTTCAATTATTACTTACGATAAATTTTGCGTAGTATCTCACATTATTTGATTCAATTATTGTCGATATTTTATATATTATTAAATCAATAATTGAGATGACAAAGTTATTAATATTATTATTTGAAATATTAACGATGTCAGAAGTTACATCGAGGAGGGTTTGGTCACCTAATTGTGCTATGATAGAGAGAAATCCTTATTGAAAACCCCTTTCCTGTAAAGCGACACAGTCGATTAATAATGTGAATTATAATAATGATGATGAGTTTTGTTTTATTAGTATTATTAATGTAATAAAAGCAGAAAAACTTTTTATATAAAAAATGAATACTTTTATAAAGTTATTTGTTTTATTAGACTATAAATAGAATATATTATATTATTATTATGCATAGTTTTATATAGTAAAATCTTTTATATAAAAGCAGAATACTTTTATAAAGTTATTTGTTTTATTAGATTATAAATAGAATATATTATATTTTATTATGTATAGTGTTGCATAGTTACTGCATAATTTTTGCATAGTAAAATTTTTTTATATAAAATGTAATATTTTTATAAAGTTATTTATTTTATTAGACTATAAATAGAATATATAATATTCTATTATGCATAGTATATTTGCATAGTAAAATATTTTTATATAAAACAGAATATTTTTATAAAGTTATTCCTTTTATTAGATTATAAATAGAATATATTATATTTTATTTAAAAGATTTTATTTTATTAGAATATTTTATTAATACTGTATAGTAAATCAATATGGACCGTCCGTTTAAAATTAAATCAATCTAGACCATTCATTAATTAGTTACTATTCAGTTCATTTTCCTATAAATAGAAGCTCATTTCTTCATTATTTCTTACGAATTCACTGAAACTCTTGAGAGAAAAACTATAGAGATAAAGAAGAAGAGAAGTCTGCTACCTCACTATTCCAGTATCTAGTTTTCTTCTAAGGTAAAGGATATTACTATTATAGTAAGGGGTATTATTTCTTTCATATTCATGAAGAGAGCTTCTGTTATTCCATCATTTATTATTATGTTGGAATTAATAACATGTCTATGCGAAGTACTGCATACATGGTGAAATTCTTCTATTATTCCATTCTTTATTATTATGTTGGAATAGCCTGTCTATGCCAAGTACTGCATACATGGAGAAATTCTTCTGTTATTCCATTCTTTATTATTATGTTGAAATAACCTGTTTATGCGAAGTACCGCATATATGGTGAAATTCTTGTATTATTCCGTTCTTTATTAATCTATCTAATATATCACATGCAATGCGTTTACGCATGACCGTTCCATTCTTTATTATTCATCGAATATCTCATGCGTCATGCGTTTACGCATGACTGATTCCATTCTTTATTATTACGTCCGATAATATCATGTATGCATGCGTTGCATGCGTGACTGGTTCCATTATTTATTATTCTGTTGGGAATAACCTGTCTGTGCGATCTATCGCATGCATGGTGAATCCTTTTGTTATTCCATTCTTTATTATTTTATTAGAATAACTTGTCTATGTGGATTACCACATGCATGGTGAATGATCCTTCGTATTCATTCCTTATTAAATTGTGAAAATAATCTGTTTATGTGGATTACCGCATCGCGGGTTAAAATCCATTTACAGTTTCGTAATTTTTCGGACACTCAAAAAATTTGGAAAAATTTGAAATAATAACTTGATGAGTTTTCTAGATTGTGTCCAAAAATGGTGATTTTTGGATGTATAGATTAGGAGTTATGAATTTTATAGGAAAAGACTATTTTAAAAGTAAACCCATATAACTCTTTGTGGTTAACTCCAAAATTGGTGAAATTTTTATTGAGAGTACATGTATATAACAGGAATATATCCTGTAAATTTCGGAATTTTTGGAGAAAAGTACAATTTATGATAAATGTCTAAATATTCGCGCTTTTTTATATAAAAAAATAGTAAATGAATTTTAAAAATTTTGAGAAAAATATATGTTCAATATGGGACTATATTCTGCTAAATCCCAGAAAAGAAATATTTTTGGGACTGATTTGGTATTTTTCATAAAAATAAACTAGTTATGAGTAAATGAATTAAAAATGTTATGTGAAGTAATAAAATTGAAAAATAGGATTTTATGGCTTAAAAATCCTATATAAGGTATATGCAGATTTTTGATGAGAGATTTGATCATTGATGATGAAATTTTATGAGTATGACATTTTTGAATGATTAAATACATTATTTGATAAAGTGTAAACAATTGAAATAAATTGTTTATAAGTTTAAGAAATGATTAAAATATTGTTATAATATTAATGATATTGATTATGAGATTATTAAGTGATTAATAACATTTGGTTATTATTGAACGCTGGATAAATTGGATTATAAATGTTTAATATTTATCATTTATCTCATTTGATTGATTCTTTATATCATTGTCATTATCCTCATGCTTATATTATGCTGAAAGTCATATGTGACCTGTAGTGCATAGATGGACTTGGTATGATTATGAACATAGATTATTCGGTATAATCATGACCGTAATATTACAAATGATGTGGTAAAAGTCCTCATTGGCCGTAGTGCATTGATGGACAGTATTTGGTATGATTATGGCTATGGATTCTCTTCGTCCAAGTGTGCAAAGATAAATTGTTTTATGGCATGATCAGGACCGTTGATGAAAACACGATTATCTTTGGCCCGTAGTGCATAAATAATTCGTGGTCATGATATTAACGAATATCCTTGGCCTGTAGTGCAGGGATGATTCGATGATGTGGATTAATTATTGAGCTGAGTCTCAGCAATGAAATATTAATTCATGGATGTGACATTAACGAACATTCTTGACCGTAGTGCAGGGGTGATTCGATGATGTGGATTAATTATTGAGCTGAGAATCAGCAATGAAATATTGATAATAAATTTTTAATTCGTACAAGATAGTAGATATCATGCTCTACTTGACTCTTCTAAAATACAATTGTATGTCTTTGGCCTGTAGTGCAAAGATGAATTGTTAATGAATATCTTTGGCCGTAGTGCAAAGATGAATTTATTAGTATGATTATGAGCAGAAATTGTGATTTGGTATAACCATGATTTTTGATGTTTCAGGTGAAGATAGGTGAGGAAAATTATCTAGATCACAGGTGCGAAGAGGAATTTAGAATCACAATTATGATTATGAGTTATTCATATGATTGTGGACAGAAATTATTGATTGATGTTACAGGGATAAAACATTATCGATGGACTTTTAATATAGAGAAGATAACAGATCTGATGGTCTATTTAACTCTTCTAATGGATTGTTCGTTCCGCTGTAACTATGGTTGAAAAGTTTTATCATCTACTATATGTTTTAAATCTCTGATTTATTACTGATGAAGGCTATTGATGATGTAAATTATCTATAGTCATGATATTCTTTACTGGGCTAGTTATGCTCACCCTTTTTGCTTCACAATTCCTTTCGGGTAATAAGAGTGTAGCTGGGTCAAGTGGGGATAACATGGGAATAGAACGGTGGTCTATAGCTGTTGAGGTTCTCCCTAAATAGTATGGAAATAATTTTATTGAGAATTTTAGATAAGTGTGTCGTATTATATACGTAATTTGATATTTAATTTTGGTGAACCGAATAGGGTGAGGTGAACCCAACTTTGGAAGGGTGTTTTTCCACTATCATACAAGATGTCTATTGACATACAACCTCGTGTTATCATAAGATAGGGTTGTGCACATTCACTTATTGAGTATATCTACGAGAACTACCTATATGATCTTGAAGTTTATTTGAAATATAATTTTCACCTTGAGACAGTGGAGATAGTTATATGTCAAGAGAAGACTCACCATTGGAAATAAGATGATAGTAATCTTCTCGTTTATTTTTGGGGTCTATTGGGTCAACCAAGGATAATTCTGTGGACATATGATATCTATCATAACCTAGATGCATGGGCTCCTATGTACGAAGGTTTCCTTGAGCACTTCCCAAAGATTTTAATTTCTAAAATAGTTTTTGACTATACTTTTATGTAAAGTATCATTGTAAGGTTGTGGTCGAGGCACCATGAGAGTTACATACATTTGTATTAAAACTCACAGTTAATTGTGGTCGTATTCTATACGACATTTCAACAGTTGTATAAATAAAGTTTGTATTTGATTTTTATAGTGTGATATCTGGCAACTTAGAATGGGTCATGTATACCTATTTTGGGGGCGTCACATTTGGTATCAGAGCTTAGGGATATGGTCGCTGGCGGAGATATAAGTCTAGAAGTAGGAGGGGAGAGACGAGTTATATACTTCGCTATTGTGTGACTTACCTAAGCTGAAATTGTTTACTTGATAAGTTGACAAATTGTGATATTAACCTTTGTTTTGAAGCTATATTCTAGAATGATATCTGAAATACAGGAGATGAGAAATGGAAAAATCATGATAGCGAGGAAATTACCGGGAAGGTACAATCTGAAACGAAAGCAAGGTATTCTCATCTCTTCTTGAATATCGAATGCGACACGTAAATTTCGAGGGATGAGAAATTTCATAAGGAGGGGAGATTATGAGACCCCAAATTTTATGAAATAAAAGTATTCAATTTTTCTATTTTGGTAAATAGTTAAATTAATAAAAGTTTAAAGTTAAGGGTAATATGTGAAATTTTTTTAAAGTAAACAAGTTGATATAAAATATTCGTTGTGTCGGGGAATATTCGATTAGTCGGGAAATATTCTTTTTGTCGGGGAATATCCGTACGACGGTACAATCATTGGTGGACCTCACAACGGAATTATTATCGGATAGAGAAAACGACAAAAATATTTTATAAAAATAACGATGGAAGTTTTCACGTTAAGCTGTTGAAACATTCGGTAGTAAAAAAGTACAATAATACTGGCGTGGTTGCATAGTAGCATACGGTATTGATTATTGATGCTTACGTGAGAAGTCACTCGATTTTGTTCAATTATTGCTACTGAGAATTGTTGCATAGTATCTCACGTTATTTGATTCAATTATTGTCAATATTTTATATATTATTAAATCAATAATTGAGATGACAAAGTTATTAATATTATTATTTATAATATTAACGATGTCTACAAGTTCTGCCAAGCACCTAATTCCGCGCCAATAGGGAGAAATCCTTATTGCAAAACCCCCTCTTTCCTGGGAACGATCTGGTCAATTAATAATGTGAATTATAATAATGATGATGAGTTTTGTTTTATTAGTATTATTAATGTAATAAAACAGAAAAACTTTTTATATAAAACAAAATACTTTTATAAAGTTATTTGTTTTATTAGACTATAAATAGAATATATTATATTCTATTATGCATAATGTTTTGCATAGTAAAATCTTTTTATATAAAATAAAATACTTTTATAAAGTTATTTATTTTATTAGATTATAAATAGAATATATTATATTTTATTACGAGTAGTGTTGCATAAAGTGCTCGCATTGTATTTTTGCATAGTAAATTTTTTTTTATATAAAAAAGAATACTTTTATAAAGTTATTTGTTTTATTAGACTATAAAAGTATATATAATATTCTATTATGCATAGTATTTGCAGATAAGGCTCGTATAGTATTTGCATAGTAAATTTTTTTATATAAAATAGAATACTTTTATAAAGTTATTCGTTTTATTAGATTATAAATAGAATATATTAAATTTTATTTAAAAGATTTTATTTTATTAGAATATTTTATTAATCTTGCATAGTAAATCAATATGGACCGTCTGTTTTAAAAGTAAATCAATCTGGATAGTTTCATGAATTAGTTACTTATTCAGATCCATTCTCTATAAATAAGCTCATTCCTTCATTATTTCTTACTTAATTCACTTTGAAACTCTTGAGAGAGAAACTATAGAGATAAAGAAGAAGAGAAGTCTCTGCTACCTCATTTATTCCAAAGATATCTAGTTTTCTTCTAAGGTAAGGTGTAAGACCCTAACTTATTATAATAAAATTGAATTTTATTCTATTCATTATTCTAATTAATAAGGTGTTAATTTGATATAATACTTTGGTTATGGGTGAAATGTGCAAAGTTTACAAAATAAGCAAGTGGTTATAAAATATTCATTTCGCTTGGGAATATTCGTTTGGTCGTGGAATATTCTTTTTTGTCGAGAATCTCTGCATTTACTGGTAGCGGTCATTTGTGGGCCCCATAACGGAAAATGGTTGGATGAAAGAAAACGACAAAGTATGAGTTTTTATAATTAAACGGCGTAGTTGTTATCGTTAACACTGTTGGATTACCTGGTGGTTAAAATACAGTCATATGCGTGGTTGCACAGTAGCACACGGTATTGCACAGTATTATTGAATTATTGATTCGTACGTAAGAAGGCATTACTCAATAATTGTTACAGTAGTTACTGTTCAATATTTTATGTTATTGATTCAATAATTATTGCATTATTAGTTTATATTATTATTGTTTCAATAATTGTCACTGCACAGTATTTATCATTATCAGATCAATAATTCATATTATTTGAATAATATTATTAGATAGCATTATTGGCAATGTCTAGAAAGTTCTGTCAATGAGAGGTTTGGTCATCTAATTGCGCGCCAGTAAGGAGAATTCCTTATTGGAAAGCCTCATCTTTCCTGGGAACGGCCTGATTGTCATAATTGTGATTCTGTAATATTATTTGAGAATAATTAGTTATTGATTTATATGATAAGGAAATATTTATTTGATGTGGATATAATTGATGGATATATTTATTTTATGTGGATAAAATTGAAGGAATTAATACTGAGGTGTTTTATCAGTATTTTGTCGGAAGGAAAGTATTAAAAATCATCCGTTTGTGAATTTCGGATATTTTTGATTTGAAATTTGGAAAAACTCAAAGCTACAAAGTTGTAGAGAATTCGATTTCAGGCAGAATGGACATAAAATTTGTATTTTTCTGATAACCGGGCTATTTTCTATAATATTGAAGTTTCAGAAAATAAAATAATTTTTATTAAATTTATGGGTGGGACCCACTTTGGTTGGTGTCAATAACATGTGGGCCGCTGAAATTTTTAGAATTGACGGGTTGATGGCTTTTAAAGCATGCGTAGAAAGAATGAGAATAAATAATATTAATTTATTATTTTAGTCTCATATGGCGTTCTAACATTTTCCTATAAATAGAGGGTTAAGTTAGAATTAAAAATCACACCAGAAATAAGTTTTCTCTCTTTCTCCCTCTATATTATCGAGCGTATTCTTGTGAGTATTTTTATACTTTGAGTGTTGCTATACGGTGCAAGTTTCTGTCAGCACTATACCCGAAGTTCAGTCAGAAGTACGGTTATTTTGAGGTAAGGGATGTTATTTTCTTCTCAAATGATATTATTTTCTTCAATATCATTATGCCGAAATATTGGTGAACTTTTTAATCAAATTTGGAACTTTTTGTGTCGAGGTTCTTTATTCACATTTACTTTAGACTATTCACGATACCGGCATTATTTCACGAATACGGACAATTCAATTAGAAAAATGAAATTTCTTTTTTTGTCGAAGATGTCTATTTTGGCTACTATCTTTGATTGTATCCATGTTTTGATCGTTATTTTTGAATTCTGCTTCACAACTAATTATTATGAAGTATTATTGATCTTGGATAAATTGTTAAACGAATCCCTAATATTTGTCCTTCTATCTCACTTGATTCGTTCTCCAAAGTGTTTTTCATCATCCTCAGTCCTTAATATTGATATTACTGAATATATTTGGCCTATAGTGCAAAGATGAATGATTAATTGATGAATATCTTTGGCCCATTGTGCAAAGATGAACAGGTGTTAAGATGAACATGACCAACTGGTGATACAAATGAATATCTTTGGCCTGTAGTGCAAAGATGACTATTTGATAAAAGATGTATATTGATTGTTGTACAGGGATAAAATATTGATGATGGACTTTTAAATCTTAGAAGATAGTAGAACTCATTCTCTACGTGACTCTTCTAATGGATTGTTGTTTTCGCTGCATTTGTTGATCTAAAACTTGTTGTCTATTATATTCTATCAGATTTTTCCTTATTGAGGACTAACGATAATTTGTTGTATATTATCTTAGTCATAATATTCTTTACTGGGCTAGTTGAGCTCACCTTTTTCCTTTTTATTCCATTTTTCTTCTCAGGAGGTGAGAACATAGCAGGATCGAGTCGGGGTATGAAGTAATGGTTCTAGAAAGATGTTTTAACAGTCCTCACTATTTCTGTAAAATAGTGTTTGAATAATTGTAATGAGGACTTATTTGAGTGTGGATATTGTCTAGAAGACAATATTTATATTTAAACTCACAGTATGTATTGTTGTATTTCACACGACATTTGTATTATTGAAGTTGTAGTTTGCTTTATGTACCATGTATTTGGCGACTCGGAATGGGTGTTGTATACCTATTTTGGGGGCGTCACATAAGGGATATTACTATTATAGTAAGGGGTATTATTTCTTTTGTATTCATGAAGAGAGCTTCTGTTATTCCATCCTTTATTATTATGTTGGAATAACATGTCTATGCGAAGTACTGCATACATGGTGAAATTCTTCTATTATTTCATTCTTTATTATTATGTTGGAATAACCTGTCTATGTGAAGTACTGCACACATGATGAAATTCTTATGTTATTTCATTCTTTATTATTATGTTGGAATAACCTGTTTATGCGAAGTACCGCATACATGGTGAAATTCTTCTATTATTTTGTTCTTTATTATTCTGTCGAAATATCCGCCTACATGCGTTTACGCATGACTGTTCTATTCTTTATTATTACGCTTCGGAATATCTCACGTACATGCGTTTACGTATACACTGGTTCCATTCTTTATTATTACGTCGAAATATCACGCTCGTGCGTTCTGCATGACGGGATTATTATTTATTATTACATTGGGAATAACACATGCATACGATCTATCGCATGCATGGTGAATCATACATTATTCCATTTTTTATTATTCTCGTTAGAATAACTCGCTACATGTGGATTACCACATGTATGGTGAATGATCCTTCGTATTCATTCCTTATTAAATTGTGAAAATGATCATTTACGTGGATTATTGCATGGCGGGTTAAAATCCATTTACAGTTTCGTAATTTTTCGGACACTCAAAAATTCTGAAAAAAATTAAAATGATAATTTGATGAGTTTTCTAGATTTTGTCCAAAAATGGCGATTTTTGGATATATAGATTAGGAGTTATGAATTTTATAGGAAAAGACTATTTTAAAAGTAACTCTTATAACTCTTTGTGGTTAACTCCAAAATTGGTGAAATTTTTATTGGGAGTACATTTATATAATGTGAGTATATATCCTGTAAATTTGAATTTTTGGACAAAAGTACAATTTATGATAAATGTCTAAATATTCAAAGATAGGTTTTAGCCATATATGAAAAATAGTAAATGAATTTTAAAAATTTTGAGAAAAATATATGTTCAATATGGGACTATATTACGCTAAATCCTTAAAAGAAATATTTTTGGGACTGATTTGATATTTTTCATGAAAATGAACTAGTTGTGAGTAAATGAATTAAAAATGTTATGTGAAGTAATAAAATTGGAAAATAGGATTTTATGGCTTGGGAATCCTATATAGGGTATATATGAGATTTTTATGAGGATTTGATCATTGATGATGAAATCTTATGAGTATGATATTTACGAATGATTAAATGCATTATTTGATAAAGTGTAAACAATTGAAATAAATTGTTTATAAGTTTAAGAAATGATTAAAATATTATTATAATATTAATGATATTAGATTATGAGATTATTAAGTGATTAATAACATTTGGTTATTATTAAATGTTTGATAAATTATATTATAAATGTTTAATATTTATCCTTTATCTCATTTGATTGATTCTTTATATCATTATCATTATCCTCATGCTTATATTATGATGAAAGTCATCTATGACCTGTAGTGTATAGATGGACTTGGTATAATTATGAATAGGGATTATTCGGTATAATCACGACCGTAATATTACAAATGATGTGGTAAAAGTCCTCATTGGCCGTAGTGCATTGATGGACAGTTTTTGATATGATTATGGCTATGGATTCTCTTCGTCCAAATGTGCAAAAATAAATTATTTTATGGCATTATCAGGACCGTTGATAAAAACAAGATTATCTTTGGCCCATAGTGCATAAATAATTCATGGTCGTGATATTAACGAATATCCTTGGCCTATAGTGCAGGGATGATTCGATGATGTGGATTAATTATTGAGCTGAGAATCAGCAATGAAATATTAATTTATGAATGTGACATTAACGAACATTCTTGACCGTAGTGCAGGGATGATTCGATGATGTGGATTATTTATTAAGTTGAGTCTCAGCGATAAAATTTTGATAATAAATTTTTAATTCGTAAAAGATAGTAGATAGCATGCTCTACTTGACTCTTCTAAAATACAGTTGTATGTCTTTGGCCTGTAGTGCAAAGATGAATTGTTAATGAATATCTTTGGCTGTAGTGCAAAGATGAATTTATTTGTATGATTATGAGCAGAAATTGTGATTTGGTATAACCATAATTTTTGATGTTTCATGTGAAGATAGGTGATGAAAATTATCTTCGACCTGGGTGCAAAGAGGAATTTAGAATCACAATTATGATTATGAGTTATTCATATGATTGTGGGATGTGAATTGTTGATTGATGTTACGAGGATAAAACATTATCCGTGGACTTTTAACATAGAGAAGATAATAGATCTGATGGTCTATTTGACTCTTCTAATGGATTGCTCGTTCCGCTGTAACTATGGTTGAAAAGTTTTATCATCTACCATATGTTCTAAATCTCTGATTTATTACTGGTGAATGCTATTGATGGTGTAAATTATCTTTAGTCATGATATTCTTTACTGGGCTAGTTGTGCTCACCCTTTTTGCTTCATAATTTCTTTCAGGTAATAAGAGTGTAGCTGGGTCGAGGGGGGATAACAGGGGAATAGAACGGTGGTCTATAGCTGTTGAGGTTCTCTCTAAATAGTATGAAAATAATTTTATTGAGAATTTTAGATAAGTGTGTCGTATTATATACGTCATTTGATATTTAGTTTTGGTGAACCGAATAAGGTGAGGTGAACCCAACTTTGAAAGGGTGTTTTGCCACTATCATATAAGATGTCTAATGACATACAACCTCGTGTTATCATAAGACAGGGTTGTGCATATCCACTTGCTGAGTATATCTACGAGCACTACCTATATGATCTTGGAGTTTATTTGAAATATAATTTTCACTTGGAGACAGTGGAGATAGTTACTCCCTCCGTCCCATAGTTATAGGCTGATTTCTTTTGGCACATAGTTTAAGAAAATTAGTTCAAGTGACAATTTTAACACAAATTTTTCACATATACCCCTAAATATGGAATTAATGAATAAATTAATTATTCCTTACTTATCACATTGGAACTCTTAACTTCATTGATTGTTGGTACAATTGTCTTTTATACATAAATATGTTCAACTAGTAAAGCCTTAAAAGTTGAATTCTTTTATTGAGAATACAACAACATTAAATGTGGTGATAAAAATAATGACATTGAAGATTGTTTCTTCAAAAAAAGATTAATGGTTGAATATTTATTATAAGGGCATAAAAGTAAAATAATGAACCAACTAAATTTTATAAATAGTAAGTAGCCTATATATTGGGACATCTCAAAATAGAAAATCAGCCTATAATTATGGGACGGAGGGAGTATATGTCAAGAGAAGACTCACCATTGGAAAGAAGATGATAATAATCTTATCATTTTTCTTTGGGGTCTATTAGGTCAACCAAGGATAATTATGTGGACATATGATATCTATCATAACCTAGATGCGTGGCCTCCCATGTACGAAGGTTTCCTTGAGCACTTCCCAAAGATTTTAATTTCTAAAATGGTTTTTGACTATACTTTTATGTAAAGTATCATTGTAAGGTTGTGGTCGAGGCACCATGAGAATTACATACATTTGTATTAAAACTCACAGTTAACTGTGGTTGTATTCTATACGACAGTTCAACAGTTGTATAAATAAAGTTTGTATTTGATTTTTATAGTGTGATATCTGGCGACTCAGAATGGGTTATGTATACCTATTTTGGGGGCGTCACATTTGGTATCAGAGCTTAGGGATATGGTCATCTGCGAACTTTGCCTCGTACTGAGACACCGTCATGTTGTTCTGTTCGAGTCTAATAAACTCTACCTCCTTCATATGACGAATACTTTCTGGAAAGTACTTGTCATTGAAAGCGATTCAAATCTTTCCCAAGACATGTTAAGTGCATCTGGTCAGTACGCTTCACGATTCCACCGAAGAATCGCTTCACCACTTAAACATAAAGGTGGCGAATGGAACATACATTCCTCCGTGCACCCCAAGACATCGAATATCTTGGTAATTTGCTTGACCCACGTTTACGCTTGATCGGATCCGCTTTCCATGGAAATCTGGTGGTCCCAACTCCTTAAACCGCTTGGGTGTGACGGGCAGTGCATTGCCATCATTTCCACCGTATTTTGTACACGAGTCTCCTCATTCGATTTTGCATGAACCGCAAAAAGCTTCTAAACATCCCGTCGTTCATCATTTGCTCGATTGGCGTTGTTCACAGGGAGGAACATTGCCACCACTGACGCGTTCTCTCTCGTTGGTGAGTACTGGCGTCTCCACGGTCTCATAAACTCCATTGTTAACGTTCTCGTGACCATTCTAACATCGCCATAAAACAAGGGTTAATTAAACAAATTAACATATCACATAATATCCTATATTATGACCGACCCAACAAATAAGCTTAGGGTAGGACACACTAGCGAAGGATTTACTCGCTCTCCCTCCTAGTTCTATTCCCCGATCTCGCTTGGAGATCATATCCCTAAGCTCGATACCAACCGTGACGCCCCCAAAATAGGTATACAACACCCATTACGAGTCGCCAAAATACATGGTATAGAAAGCAAACTACAACTTTGACAATACAGATGTGTGGTGTAGAATACGACAATGTTGTGTGAGTTTGAATACAAATATTGTCTTTCTGACAATATACACACCCAAATAAGTCCTCATTAATTATTCATACACTATTTTACGTAAATAGTGAGGATATTAAAACATCTTCCTAGAGCCATCACTCCATACCCAGACTCGATCCCGCTATGTTCTCACCTCCCGAGAAGAAAAATGGAACAAAAAGGAAAAGGGTGAGCTCAACTAGCCCGATAAAGAATATTATGACTAAGATAATATACAACAAATTATCGTTAGTCTTCAACAGGAAAAATCTAATGAATACAATAGACAACAAGTTTTAGATCAACAAATGCAATGGAAATAAAGAATCCATTAGAAGAGTCACGTAGAGAAAGAATTCTACCGTCTTCTAAGGTTTAAAAGTCCATCATCAATAGTTTATCCTCGTAATAACAATCAATATACATCTTTAATCATCTTTGCACTCTGGGCCAAAGATATTCATTCAGTATCACCAAATTGGTCATGTTCATCTCAACACTGCTCATCTTTTGCCACTACAGCCAAAGATATTCATCGATTAATCGCTCATCTTTGCACTACGGGCCAAAGATATTCATTTGTATCACCATTTAGGACCGAGGATGATGAAAACATTTTTAAAAAACGAATCCGGTGAAACAAAATGACAAGGATTAAGGATTAAGGATTCGTACTTTGTTTTACCCATGTCCAAAAATACTTGAAAATAATCATATTGGTGTAAAATTCAAGAATGATCAAAACATGGATACAATCAAAGCTAGTGTCCGAATAGATATTTTGGACAAAAAGAAAAATTTTATTTTTCTAATTGAATAGTCAAAATGATTCGTGAATAAGTGTCAGATACGTGAATTGTGCCAGATATCGTGAATAGTAACCCCGACACAACAAGTTCCAAATTTGATAAAAAGTTCACCAATACTTGGCGTAATGATATATCAAGAAAAGATATCATTTAAGAAGAAAATAATACCCTTACCTCAAAATAACCGTCTTCTCGATTGAATTTTCAGATAAGGTCGATGTAAACTCGCACCGTATAGCAACACTCAAAGTATACTCACAAGAATACGCTCGATAATATAGAGAGAGAAAGAGAGAAAACTTAGTTTCTGGTGTGATTTTCAATTCTAACTTAGCCCTCTATTTATAGGAAAATGCTAGAACGCCAAAGGAGACTAAAATAATAAATTAATATTATTTATAAACCAATTTCTACGCATGCTTTCAGCCCCTCAATGCTGAAAATTTCAGCAGCCCATGTGCATTCAACACCCACCAAAAAGTGGGTCCCACCATAATTAATAAAAAAAATTATTTTATTTTCCGTAACTTCAATAATTCATAGAAAATAGCCCGTTTATCAGAAAAATTCGAAACTCGCGATTTTCCATGGGAAATCCCATTCTCTACAACTTTGCAGAAGGAAATTTTTCCAAATTCCAAACAAAAATTGACCGAAATCCACAAACGGGCGATTTTACAGTCTATAATCAATTTTCGGTCAAAAATTGTGTCCACCGACACACAAAACATGTGTTAAACATTTAATGTCACAAAATACTCTACCTCCTCATATACTCATATATCCCACAATCATTATAAAAATATCACCGTTAATATATTATTAAAATAATATATTTAAATGTATTATTTTATCAGAAAAAGATAAAATATTAATTTTCATCAATTGTCACATTAAAAAATTTTCTCCATCTATATCCACATAAAATAAATATTTTCTTTATCATAATAATTAATAATTAATTATTCAAAATAATATTACGTAATCACAAGATCTTGACAACCAGTAGTTCCAGAAAGAGAGGGCTTTCAATAAGGATTTCTCTCTTCTTTGCGCAAGCAATTAGGTGACCAAACCTCTCCTTAGATGAGAACTTTCTAGACATTGCCAATAATGTTATCTCGATAATATTATTCAAATAATATGAATTATTGATTTGATAATGGAAAATCATGTGTAATGACAATTATGAAACAATAATAATATAAATATCAATGCAAAGAATTATTGAATCAATAAGATAAAATAATGAACATAATTACTATAACAATTATTGAGTAGTGCCTTCTTACGTAAGGATCAATAATTCAACAATACTGTAATATCCGGTGTCTTTCGCCAGTAAACCACGCCAGTATTATTATATTTTAACCACCGTGTAACCCAACGGTGTTAGCGGTAATAATTTACGTCGTTATTTATAAAACTCAATCTTTGTTAGTTTTCCTTCATCCAACCGTTTTTCCGTTATGGGGCCCACTAATGATCAATGGCTGGCAAGTCACGGAGATTCCAAACAAAAAAGAATATTCCACGACGAAACGAATATTCCCAAAGCAATAATGAATATTTTATAACCACTTGCTTATTTTGTAAACTTTGCACATTTCACCCATAACCAAAGAATTATATCAAATTAACCCTTATTAATTTAGAATAATGAATAAAGAAAAATTCAATTTTATTTATAATAAGTTGGGGTCTTACAATTTTGCTCTGTACACACCCATATTGAGTGTTTTCTTTTCTGTTAGCTCACATATAGCTATCTTTTGTCCAGCAGGAGCTGAGTAGTAATCCAAATAAAGTCATAGAAGTCTACTTTGGCAGCCCACTGTAAGCCTTCTCACATTCTATAAAGCTTTCTTCTCACATTATCACACACTGTTGTACACGTTGAGAGTCGTGTGAGTGTGTTTGCCCGGACTTTGGTTCGTGGTTTTCATTTCTGTCTATATATATATACTTATATATATATATATATGTATATATTTTTATACGGACTAACATTATCGAGTTATGCCTCGATTGAGCTGAACTTGATGCAGGCGTTTATTGGCTTATATATATATATATATATATATATATATATATATATATATAAATTATTGTCGATTCTCATTCGATGAGCCTAGACTTTGGTCCGAACATTTAATTGCTATATATATATATATATAAATTGTTGTTAGACTACATCGATGAGCCGGATTTTACATCCGGTCGTTTAATTGCTTTTATAAGTATATATATATATATATACTTATATATATAACTGTTGTCGGACATATCCGATGAGCCTGGATTTCATATCTGGAGCATTTACTGTTTATATATATATATATATATATATATATATATATATATATATATATATATTTACATTCCTGTCAGGCCTGGAGTTTTCTCTGTGGCTTTTTACAGTTTTCTTTACATTTTGTCCTACCTGGAGTTCACTTCGTGGCAGTTGATAGCTTTTTACAGCTTTATTTACATTCAAGTCCCGCCTGGAGTTCACTTCGTGGCGGTTGATAGCATTTATTGCTTTATTTACATTTTTGATCCCCCATGGAGTTGCTTCGTGGTGGTTGATCATGCACATATATATATATATATATATTTACAACTTTTATATATATATATATATATATATATATAACTACTTACTGCTTTCTATACAAATTACAGTATCATGTGAGCCTATGAATCATGTGATCACAGAGTCAGTCTACTGAATCTAGATTCGGTTCCCATGATGGACATTTTCCAGCTGAAAGTAGCTTGTACATTATTTACAGTGTCCAAATTTCCTTGGATGGTTGTCATGCCCATAAGGAGTTCGGCACTGCTGTATATTATTTTCTCGCAGATGCCTCGCATCTCAAAAATAAAAGCAAACAAGTTGAACATTTAGATAATAAAAATGGAAGTATCAAAAGCCTCAATTACTATTGAGCACAAGGTTTGAAAAACCTTTTTTATAAAATCTCTTTGCTATATCTGGTTAAAACTGAATTTTTCTATAAATTCAAACCCTTGTATATAGGTGCGAACGAGGTACAACACTACTTCCAAATAATTGCACATTGATCCATACACACACACACACACACACACATTCATATAACAGTTTCTTTGAGAAGTGGCGGTCACCATGGCAACACGGATGTCGAGGGGTGCCTAACACCTTCCCTCCGCATAACCAAGCCCCCGAACCCTTAATGAATCTCGGTTTCACAGACCCGTTTAGCAGTGTCACATCACTGGGTTAATATGCAAACCTTTTCGATTGCATTGGTGCAACCAGTTAAATACACCAACTGGCGACTCTTAAATTCAAATCGTCAACATTACACATGTCGGATCTTTTTCACTTGTTTTTTCAAACAAATCTCACATTAACATGAGAACACCAAAGAACAAGTAACGAAAAGGGACATCAAAAAATCCCGACGTCGACAGTCGTCTCCGGAATTAGAGCTGCTTTATCTTCCAGGGTTATCTATGAAAGATGATTCTGCCCTCCCACAATGTTAGTAACAAGAATGCAAAATTTCGAGTGTCTATAGATGTCCCTCTTTATCATATTCATGCAATGTAATGGCATGGATAGGATAAAGAATACTAGACACTTGAAATATGACAAGATAATCATGATGCAATGTACAGCAGCATGATGTATATGCATGATGTATGTGGTTTGTTGGATTGTTTTCCAATGGGATGTGATGATTGTTCCCACAGTTTTTGATGGGGATTGAAGTTATCATTAATGACTCTAATGAACTACTTGGTTGTGTACTCTAAAGCTCTCAGATATTTCTAGGATGTTGACATTGGGGTTATTACCAAAGTCCTTAATCCTTGGTACATACTTTTCACTGAGGATGTATCTCTCATGTACAAGAGACTTTGTGGGGATGTATTTTATTTGAGGAAACTTGTATAACATATTCCATCATCGGTCCTCCCCGATGAGGATGGTCTTTCCTGGTTTGTATCACCAGGTCCTTCTAATGCTCTGTCGGAGTTGTTTCCAACAGTCTGTATTGTTAGGGCTACCTGACCCTCACTGAAATGTACATCAACGGATAAGATCCTTACTTCAGATGATGTCAAGGCTGCTTGACCTTTGTTGATGTGTGCATTAACGGATGAGATCATCGGATGGTTTTCGATGCTTCGCTAGATTTACTTGTCAGCGACTGAATATTGTCAAGGTTGCTTCCTTTGTTGACGTGTGCATCAACGGATGAGTTATATGAGATCCGTTTGGGGAAATGTTATGGAGTTACGACCCCGAACTGATGGCATCGGACCTTCGTGAGGTATTGCCGAGTGTAGTTAGCAAAAGTTGTGATCATCGGTATAGTAAACCCTATGTCTGGGCGAATACCAATGAATGATATGTAGACCCGTAGTTTGGTCTCTGAAAACTAGGATTTCAGGCTTTTTCGCTCAATCGTGTAACATCTTTTTTCCTGATTTGACTTTTTCAACTTATGAGACCTCCTTTGTAACTCATATTGGATTGAGTCGGAGGGGTGGGCCCCACCCAGGGGAGCCGCAAGTACACCTATGGCCAACAGTGGGTGGCTTTAAGTGGCCTATTGCTTTCATAATTCATTTACAAGTTGCACCACACAAAGAATCCGAGAGCTCTTCTTTAGATCTGCTGAGTTCGGGCGTCTTTCTGTAAATTCTATCACCGTACAAGTGTTGTACACTGTCCTGGTAACGTGTGCATGTCTTCTTTTCCAGTTTTTATCCATTAGAAAATGAGTTATCACATGAAATGCTTTTAAACACATAGTAGTGAATATGCATGCTCACATGACTTGATAAAAAATATTCAAAATAGTAAATGTTAGTATTTAATAATGTTGAACATAATGATGTGACAAAATTTGACTTTTGACACAGTCAAATTGGCACCTTTTTTCTACTATTTCTTATCCTATTTGAGGACAAATGAGCAAAGGTGGTAAAGCAAAGTAATCATGGTAATTAGGCTACCCTTATGGATTATGACTTTGATAATGTTATGCATATAGGATGTTTATGACTGTGGGTAGGTGTGCTACAAAATGGCCACCTAGTCATGCCTACGTGCATGTGGATAGTCTTGTTTACAAAGGAGACTATGGCAAAAAAATTCCAAAATGTTGGTATTTGGTAGTCATGCATTTTTAACTCTACTATAGGTGTATGTTAAAGTAATGCATGCATATAGTCATAAAATACATTTTAAAAAGCTCCAGGTTAGAGTTTATCACACCCTTTCTGAGGTGATTTGGAGACTTGTGTCCAGATATATGGATTCGGATCAGCGGAGTAGTTCCCGCAGGACCACTTCAGGTGTGTGGAAGAGGGCTTCTGATGTGCCTCAACCCCGTTCAGTTAGACATCCTCATCATCTGAATGAGGCGGTGATACGTCCTATCCGGGTTGAGGCATCGGATGTTGAGGACAAGGAGGAGGATGTACCGGTTGCGGATCCCGCTCCTGCTGTTCATGTTCCTCGTAGGGATTTTCCAGGCATTTAGGTGACTATCCCAGAGCTTCTGGGTGATTTGATTTGACACCCCTTGGTTTACTTGCATGCAAATGAGGTACAAACTAGATTTGATCTTCCTTTTTCCTATTAATGAGGAGCAAGGATTCTGATGTTGATTTACTTTGTGATGTAGGTTCCCGACTTTATACAGCTTCGAGGGAACTAGTTCAGCATTTACTCTACATATCAGGCTATGCATCCCGATTATCGAGCGATTGTGCATGGTTGGGGCTTTGAGGTGTTCTTTTCCATCCTCCCCTGTCGTTGTCACTAGGGTTAATCTCAGGGAGTTGTCTGAGTGCTGGTTTCACCAGACTCAGTCTCTCTATTTGTTAGATATTGAGGTGATGATGACATCGATGGATTGGTGATTTATCACCGGTATGGAGTTTGGAGGGGCACTAGTGCCTTATACGGCGGATATTACCCCGACTGCCGTTAGATCCTTGCTAGGAGTCCCGACTGAGGCGCTCAAGGGCATGACAGTCTGTACAAGTCCTTTGACTGTAGATGCTATGAGCGGGCTGTTGAGTGAGCCCATACCCGATGATATGAGAGTCAGGGATCGCATTCTTCGATGATTGTTCCTGATAATTAGGGGCTACTTCATAGTGGATAACTCTTCTGCGGTATCATTCGCTTTAGTCAGCACCACACGAGATGTGGATCGTATTGGAGAGTATGATTGGGGCTGCTACACCTTCGCCTATTTCCTCAGGGGAATGTGTATTCGTTCGCAGGGCTTGACGGAGGCTTGGCTAGGATTTTACCCATTTCTGATGGTGAGTGTTTCTCTTTTGATTTCCCATGTACAAGTTAAGAGTGTTGACTGACAATAGATGTTTTGCCTTTGTGTTGGTAGTTATGGGCCTATGAGAGGCTCTCATGTTTACGTCCTATGAGTGTGTTAGGTTTAGATACCTATCCACGAGGACGACGATGGTATCACTCCATACTGGCGGAGGCTCTTGTAGATGAGGGTTTCATCAATTGTCGTCTATAGTTGGAGTTGTTGACAGTTGATGCTATCACTTGGATTCCCTATTTTGGGGAGCATTTGACCGTTGGGTTTGAAGATGGGTACCCGACTAGTGTCGAGTATGTGATATCCACCCGTAGGATTCTTCTCTTCACAGATGGAGGATGGGAGCTCTATTTAGGAGAGCGTGCTATTAGGAGTACCACAGGGGAGATTCATGTACCGATCTTGCCTCCTGTCAGGCGTTATTAGCCTGTCTCACAGTCGCCTGTTATTGATATCCCATTCATGGGCGTTGACGGCTTTACGTTATCAGAGGGTCCATATACTCATGATATGTTCCATCGCTGGTGGTCCCCTCGTACCATCGGAGCCTAGACCCGCGCCACTCAATTCATGGGGGATATGGTTCTTGGATCCATGATGATGATAGATTGGATGGCATGTGTCTGAGATCCGACTCATTTGACACGGATTGACAGTTTGACCCAGCAGTTAGACCGGGCACATTTCTTTATCCGGCACTTGGGCAGAGATCCTTCAAAGGCAGATACTTTTGATCCATCCATCTCTGGAGCTGTCCCTTCAAGTGACCCATATGGTTTTATCGGTGTAGATCCTCCATTGTATAGGCCTGACATCCCTCATGGCATAGATCCAATGACTCAGGAGGATTTACATCAGGTGGACAGGATTGATGATGTAGACATTAACACCAATCTCTTCTTCTGATGTGTATTCTCGCTATATCTTTTGATAGGCCTATGTTAGATACTAGGTGGCTGTGTCCCATTCTCTTTATATCTTTTGATAGGCCTCTGTTAGTTGTTGGGCGTCTGTGCCCCATTTTCCTATATTTTTAGCTGTACAGAGATGATGTATTAGATGATGATGTACTTAGGAATGTATGTACTATTTTCCATTCCCTACATCATATTTTCATCTATTGTTTATCATGCATGTATTATGTTATTCATATGTATGTCCAGAGATATTCACCATTGACCCCTGGATGGTCTTATGATACGGCCTACACAGATGTCTTCTTCGACAGTCAGCCGCATTGAACACACCCCACCAGTATTGGTAGCCTCCCATCTGAGATCATGGTATGATAGTTTGTCACCTCCAGACTGGGTGATCGTAGATCAGTTGTTACAGCATTCCATAACCCTCCTGATGCTCCAGGTTCCTGTGGGCTTTATAGATGGTATGCTGGAGCATTGGGTACCAGAGAGGCAGATTTTCCAATTCGGGACCTAGGAGTTGACTCCCACCTTAGAGGAATATGACGGTTATCTGGCGCGCCTTTTGGGCAGACCTTGTCAAGGTTGATGGCTATTGGCGACATGCGCTACCGAGCGATTCATAACCCTCACTGTATGAGGCGTAGAGTAAGTCTGAGGATGAGATTACATACGGCCATGTGGTGTCCCAACATTTCCTGATAGATAGATTTGGCTCAGAGGATAGTTATGTATGGAACTCCGGGGATTTCACCACATCAGAGGATCAATGGCGTATGGCCAGGGTAGATGTACTCATGATGTGCGTAGTGGCTTATGTGTACATGCCACTGTATATGGATGAGTTGGACATCGGTGTTGTCATGGCAGTGAGAGCTCTCAAGGAGGGTCATAACATTGTGCCGTTGACTGTGACAGAGACGTTGAGATCAGCCACATATTGCCACACCTACCCTGCAGGGGTATTTATAGGCAGCTCGGTCATGTTGTACATGTGGTTCATGTCACACCTGAGACCTATTGGCACCTTCCAATGGAATGGATACTACTTTTCCCATGAGATAGCCATGTCTTACTCCTTTCAGCCAGCGGAGTGTATAGACGCTGCATCTTGGTCGGTGTTTTTGGCAGGAATCGGAGATCCGTTTGATATTTTGCAGTGTACAGGGCTCAGTTCACCCTACAGCTTCATTACTCATGCACCTGGTGTAAGACCCCAACTTATTATAAATGAAATTAAATTTCCTCTATTTATTATTTTGAAATAGTAAGGGTTGATTTGATTAATGTGGTTAGTTATGGGTAAAATACGCAAATATTTCAAATAAGCAAGTGGTTATAAAATATTCATTATTATTTAGGGAATATTCGGTTTGGTCGTGGAATATTCTTACTTTGTGAGAATATTCATACGACGGTAGCGAATTTTTTGTGGACCCCATAACGGAAAGCGATTGGATGAAGAAAACGACAAGTATAAGTTATTTATAAATAATGGCGTAGTTGTTACCGTTAATATTGTTGAAATAGTCGGCGGTTAAAACACAGTAGCACATGGTATTGCACCAATTATTGATTCTTACGAAAGAAGGCACTACTCAATAATTGTTACAATAATTACTGTTCAATATTTTATTTTATTGATTCAATAATTGCTACGTTGATATTTTATATTATTGTTGTTTCAATAATTATCACTACACGGTATTTTTCATTATCAGATCAATAATTCATATTATTTGAATAATATTATTAGATAACATTATTGGCAATGTCTAGAAAGTTACATCTAAGGAGAGGTTTGGTCACCTAATTGCTACCAAAGAAGGAGAAATTCTTATGGAAAGCCCCCTCTTTCCGGGAGCGGCACAGTTATCGATATTGTGATTACGTAATATTATTTGTGAATAATTAATTATTGATTTATATGATAAGGAAAATATTCATTTTATGTGGATATAGATGGAGAAAATTTTTAATGTGACAATTGTTGAAAATTGATATTTTATCTTTTCTGATAAAATAATTCATTTAAATATATTATTATATTATAATAATATAATAATGGTGATATTTTACAATGAATGTGTGATATATGAATAAATGAGGAAGAAGAGTATTTTTGTTACAAAAATTGTTTAAAACATGTTAAACATGTTTGTGGGCCCATTTCTTGACTGAAATTTGATTATAGCCTGTAAAATCGCCCGTTTGTGGATTTCAGTCAACTTCTGCTTGGAATTTGGAAAATCTTAAAACTACAAAGTTGTAGATAATTGAATTTTCTATGAAATGGACAAAAAATTTGATTTTTTTGATAAAAGGGCTATTTATTATGAATTATTGAAGTTCTAGAATAATTAATTTTTGAAGTTTTAATTATTTTTTTTAAGAAAAACGTTTTTATTATGTTGGTGGGCCCCACTAGTATTGAAATCATGCTGAATTCATTTGGTCTAAGGTGTGCATAGGAATTTTATTAAAAATAATAATATTTTATTGAATTTTTTGCTTGGGTATTTTAAGCAATTTCCTATAAATAGGGTGCTTAGGTTAGAATTAAAAATCACACTAGAAACAAGTTTTCTCTCTCTTTCTCTCTCTATATTATCGAGCGTATTCTTGTAAGGATTTTGATACTTTGAGTGTTCTATATACTGTCTGCAAGTTTCCTTGAGATTATATCCAATATTCGATTAAATCTTTGTCTTTTTTAAGATAAGGGATGCTATTTTTTTTTATAAATGATATTATTTCTTTCAATATCATTATACCGAAATATTGGTAAGATTTTTCTTGTGAAATTCTTGTCTTTTAGTGTCGGGGATACTATTCATGTATATCGTCCATTATTCACTATATCTGACTTTATTCATGAATAAAAGACTATTCACGAAAAAAAATAAATTTTTGTTTTTTGTCCAAAATATCTATTATGGATATTAGCTTTGATTGTATCCATATTTTGATCATTCTTGAATTTTACTTCACTATGGTTATTTATGAAGTATTTTTGAATTTGGACTGTTTAAAGTACGAATCCTTATTATTTGTTATTTTGTTTCACTGGATTCGTTTTCTTTAAATTATTTTTCATCATCCTCAGTCCTAAATGATGATATTACTGAATATCTTTGGCCTGTAGTGTAAAGATGGTTGATTTTCTTATGAATTTCTTTGGCCCGTAGTGCAAAGATGTACAGGTGTTGAGATGAACATGACCAACTGATGAATATCTTTGGTCTGTAGTGCAAAGATGAATATTTGATTCAGAATGTATATTGATTGATGTTACAGGGATAAAATAGTGATGATAAACTTTTAAATTCATAGAAGAAAGTAGATTTCATTCTCTACGTAACTCTTCTAATGAATTATTATTTTCGCTGCGAATATTGATTTAAAACATGTTGTCTATTGTATTCTATCAGATGTTTCCCTGTTGAGAACTAATGATAATTTGTTCTATGTTATCTTAGCCATAATATTCTTTATTAGGATAATTGAGCTCACCCTTTTCCTTTTTATTCCATTTTTTTTCTCAGGAGGGGAGAATGTAGCGAGTACTAGTCAGGGTATGGAATGAAGGTTCTAGAAAGTCGTTTTAGTAGTCCTCACTATTTTGTAAAATAGTGTATCAATAATTGTAATGAGGACTTATTTGAGTGTTGATATTGTCTAGAAGACAATATTTGTTTTTAAAATCACAGTTTATGTGTTGTCGTATTTTGCACAACAATTGTATTAATAAAGTTGTAGTTGTTTCTGTACCATGTATTTGGCGACTCAGAATAGGTGTTGTATACCTATTTTGGGGGCGTCACACCTGGAATGGATTATCTTCCTCTAGCTGGTTTGAGGGGCATGACTACTTACCACCCACTGGGTGTGATGTCCCAGTTCGACTAGTTTCAGGACTTCCATCCTTTTGAGGGGGCATTGGGTCAGCGCTTAGCTTCTCACCACTTGTCAGCAGAGGACTGATCCAGGGTGTATGCCTGTTGGGATCAGCGTGAGCTAGCTGAGTTTTTTGTGAGCCATCTGGGCTGTTCGACAGAGTATTCTGCATGGATAGAGACAGAGACTGCATCGGCTGCGGTTGTATCTATAGTGTCGGGGATTGATTCGGATGGTGGAGAGCCCATAGAGGACATTGATTTTCCCGTCGAGGAGGAGCTTTTTGTTGGGTTGCCAGTAGCTGTGATGGATTCTCCTAGTGTGACTACTACTGTGACCTCGCATTCAGCAAAGTATTTAGAGCAGAGTCTTCATCTGATGACATTTGAGAGAGATCATGCTAGGGCCTTGATGTTGACAGCTCTTGCTGGGAGAGATGTCGCTTTATTAGATAGAGAGGATGCCTTAGCTCATAGAGACACCGCTATTGCTGAGAGGGATGAGGCCAAATCATCCAAAGATGCATTGATTGTTGAGCGGGATGGCGCTATATCTGCCCGGGACGTAGCCGTTACAGATAGTACTACAGTGAGATCCTTTACCACTGGTATTATTGCTGAGATGAGCGCATATATTGATGAGCACCATGTCACCATGCAGTTGGCTGTGGATCTATTAGCTCGTGTAGATACCCTTGGGCAAGAGCTCACAGCGTTACCTCTTTATTCGGAGAGAGATGCCATGTTGGACTTGATAGCTCGCATATACACTAATTTATAGATGGGCTTAGCCATTTTGTCATGTACAATACATATTGTATATATCAAACAACATTATATATGGCAGGGAAATATATTTTGATTTATTTCCCTTTTAATTATGCCTTGTTACTTGTTTGATATTTGCCTGCTTCTTCAGGGCTTGTGATCTTGATGCATTCTGAACTCATCCTTGACAGGTGGACATTGAGATGTCTCAGGATCTTTCAGAATGGATCGTTGATTTGTGTGTATCCCTACCCTTTGGTGTCTTGGGACTGGTTTCTGTATGTAGTAATGGAGAGGAGTGTGGCTTTGTAGTTCCATCTCTTATGGATTGGTGTTTCTTTTTGAGGACTCAACCGCAGCTTAGATGGTCGCCAATTCTCCCATTTGTGTGGGGAGATCAGTTAATTCCATCCCTTTGGTTTGAAGCTGATGAAATGTGATGGATTGAAGGTTGATCCCAGTACCATGGACAAGTTTTTATGTTTTGGTAGGGGGTAAGACCGAACCATAAATGGCTACCTACGTACTCCTATTGAAGAGGAGATCAGGTCTGTGTAGTTCAAACCTGGTGTAAGAGGTTCAACGCTGTATGAGAAAGGGTGTAGAAGTGTTTGTTTTTATTTTGTTTTGTTTGTTTTTTTATGTGGTGTAACCGGGCCATTAAAAATGGTTGCCTATGTACTCCCGTGTATTGGGGAGAACAGGTCGACATAGTTCGCCCCATGTGCAGGACGGACTGATATGGTGAAAGGGTGTTGTTTTTATTTTATAAAGGTTAAACCGGACCAATAAATGGCTGCCTACATACTATCATGTATTGGGGAGATCAGGTCGACGTAGTTCATCCCATGTACAGGACGGATTGCAGCCAAAAAGTTTGATCCCATGTACAGAACAAATTACAGGTGTGAAAAGTTTTATCCTTATTGGGATAAAACTACAGGTGTGAAAGGTTCAATCCCTGATGGGATAACCTGAAAGGTTTAAAACAAAGTGGAGTGAAAGATCTGATGATCTAAAAACCAGGCTGCTGGTTTAAAAACTATGTTTGTCCCTGATGGGGCAGATGGGTACGAAGAAGGATTGTATGTAGTGAAGGGTTAGAAAACCTAAAGTGACTGGTGATCTGGTGATCTAAAACCAGGATGTTTGCTTGATGGTAACCTTAGACATAGTACCATTTCACGGTGTCCAAGTTGATGAGCTGTGAAAATTCATTGCCGTCCATTTCCTGTAATCTGAGAGCACCTCCTGTCAATACCTCCTTGACAACAAATGGGCCTTCCCAGTTTGGGGTGAATTTTCCTTTGGTTTGATCTTGGTTGTCAATGAATTTTTTCAAAACCAAGTCATGTTGTTTAAACTGCCATAGCTAGACTTTCCTGTTATAAGATCTGGCGATCCTTTGTTGGTATAATTGACCATGGAAGATAGCACTAGTTCACCTTTCGTCTATTAGAGACAGTTGGTGATACCTATCCTGTAATCATTAGTCTTCATCCAGCGGAGCGTCTATCAACACTCTGAGGGATTTCATTTCCACCTCTATGGGGAGCACTGCTTCCATCCCACAGGTTAATGAGTAGGGGGTTGCCCCAGTGGAAGTACGCATTGAAGTTCTGTAGGCTAATAGAGTCAGAGACAACAGGTCAGGCCATCCTTTGTGATTGGCGGACATCTTTTGCATGATCTTCTTGATGTTCTTATTAGCCGCTTCAACAACACCATTCATCTTTGCACGATAGATGACGGAGTTAAGGTGTTTAATGTGGAATTTACTGCACAACTCCTCCATCATTTTGTAGTTGAGGTTCTTAGCATTGTCTGAAACAATTACCTCCAGTTCTCCATATCAACAAATGACATTGTTTCTGATGAAACCAATGATGACTTTTTTGGTAACCCTGGGGAAGGAGGCTGCTTCCACCCACTTGGTGAAATAGTCGATCATGGTGAAGATAAACCGATGCCCATTACTGGCTTTGGGCTCAATGGACCCGATCATGTCCATTCCCCACATTGAGAAGGGCCAGGGTGAGCTCATATTGTGGAGCTGCCTTGGAGTGGCATGGATAACATTCCCATGAATTTGGCATTGATAACATCTCTTGACGTGATCATCACAGTCAGCTTTGAGAGAGAGCCAGTAATGCCCTGTTCTGGGGATCTTTTTGACAAGTTGAGGGCCGCTCATGTGTGGGCCACATACTCCACCATGGATTTCATCCATGAGCCTCTAAGCTTGGTCCTTGTTCAGACATCTGAGGAGACCTAATCCTGTATCTCATTTGTAGAGTGCATCTCTGCTCAGGTAGAATTTCATAGTTATTCGATGGATCCACTTTTTCTTAGCAAAACTCGCCTCAGTGGGTGTAGATCCATCTCGTAGATACTCCTTGATGTGCTGATACCAAGGGTGCTGGATGGGAGGTAACTCATCTGATACTTCTCTGATGTAATTCTCATAGGCTGAAGCCTTTTGTAGGGCAAATGTGATGCTTGACATGTTTTCCTTGTCAAGTATGTTGATCAAGGAGGCCAAAGTTGCTAGCGCATTCGCAAAGTCATTCCTATTCCGAGGAATGTGGAGGATGGTTATTTCTTCAAACTCCGAAGTCATCTAGATAACCTACCGATGGTAAGGCAGCAAATATAGTTCTTTAGTGTGATAGATCCCAGTGGTTTGTCTGATTACCAATTCAAAATCTCCAAAGATAGTTAATCGTTTGATGCCCATTGATTGGGCAAGTTTTAGCCCCATGATACAGCCTACATACTCAGCTATGTTGTTGGTGCTGACAAACTGCAATTTGACGAAAACGGGATATTGCTCCCTCGTAATTGCTACTAGAACTGCTCCATCCCCAGAACATTCCATATTTACAGCTCCATCAAAATACATCTTCCATGACTGGTGTGTATCGTACTGATGGTTTTGTTGGACTATCATTACTTCTTCATCAGGGAATATGTTTCCAAAGGTTTGAAATCCCCTGAAGGTGCGGCGGCCAGTTGATCCGCAATTCCTTGACCTTTGACAGATTTTTGCGTCACGTAGACGATGTCAAATTACTGTAGGATCAACTGCCATCTGGACAACTGACAATTTAACATGGGTTTACTGAACATGTACTTGAGAGGATCCAGCGGGATATAAGATGGGTTGTTTGACCATGGAGGTAATGTTGTAACCTCATGGAAGCCCATGCCAAAGCACAACAAGACTTCTCAATCAGAGTGTACTTGTGTTCACTGCTGCTGAATCTTTTGCTGAGGTAGTAGATAGCTCGCTCTTGGCCTCTATCATCTTTCTATCTCAGCATGCAGCCCATGGCATTGTCATTGATGGACAGGTACATGAACAGGGGAACACCATCCTTGGGAGGTATCAAAACAGGAGCTTTGACTAGTTGCTCTTTGATTGTAAGGAAGGCTTTCTAACACTCATCATTAGATTTCATGGAGGAGTTCTTCCTTAACAGCTTGAAGATAGGCTCACAGGTTGCTGTGAGTTAGGAGATGAATCGGCTAATGAAGTTGATCCTTCCCAAAAATCCCCATATTTCCTTCTCTGTTTGAAGAATGGACATTTTCGTGATGGCCTGGATTTTGGTGGGATCCAGGTTAATCCCTTTGTGGATGACTTGGAAACCTAGCAACTTGCCTGATTTAACGCCAAAGACGCACTTGGCTGGATTGAACTTCAAGTTATCATTACGCAACCCGTTGAAGAGCTTTCTGAGATGGTCGAGGTGGTCTTCTTCCCTTCGGGATTTGACAATGATGTCATCCACATAGATCTCTATCTCTTTGTGCATTAAGTCATGAAAAAATCCATCATGGCCCGCTGATAAGTAGCTCCGGCATTGATGAGGCCGAATGACAATCGTCTGTAGCCAAAGGTTCCCCAAGTCGTGATGAGTGCAGTTTTCTCACGATCCTCTTCAACAACCATGATTTGATGGTACCCCGCAAAGCAATCAGCAAAGGAGTACATGTCATATTAAGTTGTATTATCAATAAGAATGTGTATAAATGGCACGGGAAAGCTATCTTTAAGGCAATCTTTATTCAAATCCCAGTAGTCTATACAAACTCGAACCTTTCCTCCTTGTTTAGGCACGGGGACTATGTTGGATAGCCATTCAGGGTATGTTGACACCATGATGATGCCAGCTTGAAATTGTTTCACAATTTCTTCTTTGACTTTTAAACTCCACTCAGGTTTTAATCGCCTGAGCTTCTGCCTGACTGGCTTAAATCCCTCTTTGATGGGGAGGCAATGAATGACAATATCAGTGGACAAACCCACCATGTCATTCCTTTGGTTTGGAGTGAGGTCCATACCAATTTGGATTAGTTTAGGGTTTTCTAAGGTTCCGAGGTTGAAAGAGGAGGTTTGATCAAGATTTGGATTGGGTTTTTCCTCGACCCATTCTTTGATCTCCTGAGGTATCTCATAGTCCTCTTGTACTTCCATCAAGTCTGAGTCCAACTTTACATCAAAGTTATAGTCCTTGTGGAGAATAGGCACATCTAAATTTAGAGTCCTGAAACAAAAATACTTTCACTTAATATATGAAACTGTTCAATCATACAAAGTGTTAGCATGTAATGACAAAACAACTACTAATACTATACAGAAAAGTAAGTAGTTATTGCTATCTACAGGACAGAGGGATTTTCTACCCTTTTTACCCTTGTCGGCAAATGCATGGAATGCTGCTCCAATTGCCAAGGGTGAAGTCCAGTTGGACAGCAGTGATGAAGGGGTTGTTATCGTCCTCCTTCTCCCGAATGATGACCATGATATCTGGACAATATTCATCTGGGATGTCTCTATTCATGCCCTCAGTATGGACAATGATGTGTATGTTTGACAACCACCTGGCAATGTCTTGTTTACGTCTCTGTTCCCTTTCTTCCACTTCGAGATCTGGAATCAAAACCTCTTTTGCTTTGACTGGTATCGGTTTGGGAAATAACATAGCCATTACATGGGCAGGCACCTTTACTAGGAGACCGCATGTGCTCGGGATCCGTAAGTTGAGATAATCATTTGTGTTTGAAGCTAAAGGAATCAGTTTGTGCTTATGAGGATTCCTGTGACTGGAACTAGTAGAATAGCTTAGTCCAGCTGTCCCGGTTTGACTGGGAATTTGAATTGGGCGCTTAATGCCCTGATGATCTTTACCCAACCTTTGTCTAGGTTGATAACCCAATGACATCATCTCTTGAGTTGCCGACATTACCTCGGAAGAAATCTTGGGCATCAGAGGTGGCGCCCCAATAGGATTATAGTGAGTGTTGCTCACCTCTAGAGCAAGGAAACTGACCGGTTCAACTTCTGAATTGAAGCTGATGAGTGGTATGTCACCTTGTTCAGGACATTCCGGCTCAGCATTAACAGAGACTAGGTTATTGTTAATGATGTATTTGAGTTGCTGGTGAAGGGTGGAAGGAACGGCTCCAGCCATGTGAATCCACGGCCTTCCCAAGAGCAGATATATCATGTGGCTATTTTGAGCACGTGAAAGGATACGCAGAAAGTATGTAGACCAATCTCTACAGGTAGTTCAATCTCTTCGACAACATTACGTCGGGATCCATCAAAAGCTTTAATAACCGTATGGCTGCTTCTGATCCTCTTGAGATTGATGTTCAGCTTCTCCAAAGTGGCATAAGGACAGATATTTAAAGATGACCCTCCATCTATCAAAACTCCTCCCACCATATATCTAGAGGACAAAACTGCTATGTGCAACGGTTTGCAATGACCAGTCCCTTCGAGAGGTATGTCATTATCAGTGAAAGATATCACATTGTTGTTAAAAATGTGATCAACCAGGTGCTGGAATTTTTTGACATCCACTGATTTCGACAAGTGCGCTTCTTCCAAAACCTTTAGCAAGACCTTTTTGTGATCTTCAGAAGAGAAAACCAAGTCCAGTATAGAAATTTATTGTGGAGCTTCTCTCAAGCTTAAAACCACCTTGGCTTCATTATGGCCCATAGTACGGAGGAACTTTTCAATCTTCTCCATGGGAACTTTCCCCTTTGAATTGATAGTGGGCTTCATTACCCATTGGGGAAGATATAGTGTATTCTCCTTCAACACTACAGCAGTTATGTGGGATGTGGATCCTTCAGCCTCTCCATAATTCCATGGTACTTTTTTTAGGTTGACAACAAGATATTGTGGTCTGTATGGAAATGTAATTGGCTTTAGCGCAGCCACTTTCAAAGGATTGTTAACACCTTTGAGTTGAATTGCTTATATTGTGGGTGGTCTGGCAGCTAAATCATCCTCAATAGATATAACTGCTACGACTTCCTTCCATTTTGTAGGATATGTCTCCCCACTCTCAAGTAACACAGTGTCATTATCTGCCAACTGTAGGACTCCATTGTCAATTAAGTTCTGAATAAGATGGCGGAGTGCCCAGCATTCTTCAGTGTTGTGTCTACGAGAATGGGAGTGATACTAACATACTCCATTAGAATTGAATCGTCTTGAATGGGGATTGATTGGAGGTAGCAGAGCTATGATTCTTCCTTGATTAATCAGCATCTGAAATATCTCCTCCATCGATTGGCCCAGATAGGTAAATTCCCTCTTGTTAGCAAAATTTCGACGGGCTTTGGCACTTGCTCTTTTTGCAATTCTATCCTCCATGGTTTCACTTTCTAAAGTCAATGATGGAGTATTCATAACGAGAGGAAGGAGACTAGCATGCTCTTGGCTGACTAATTGGCGTGTGACTTGGTGCTGATGGATCACCAGTTCTGCTAATTTAATAACTTGCTCACACAGAGCCTTCATTTTCCGTTCCATCATAAACTAGAACTGTACATAATTCCATTTATCAGCACCATCCTTGATGGTTTGGGAGGATTCACCACCGTAATTGGAACTCTGTCCACTGCTCCAATTAATCATATTAACCTCTTCTTCTTTGTGTTGAGGAAAAGGGTTGTCTTGCACATGAGGTTGGTCGGGTTTGGTCACCAGGATCTCACAGTTATCAATTAAATCCTGGATCTTGTGTTTCAAGGCCCAGAAATCTTGAGTATCATGTCCTGGATCTCCAGCATGATAGGCACACTTCCAAGTAGCATTGAAACCCTTCCCATTCGGATTGGCTGGTGGAAGAAGATGGGTAATTTTCTTCTAAGTAGTCAGAAGATTGAGAATATTCTTGAGTGAGTCCCCTAGGGGTGTGAACACTCGAGTGTGCTGGACTTCTCCACTCTTTGGAAATGGAGGGTTTGAAGAATGTGCTTGAAAAGGGGTGTAGTTTCTCCTTTGGATAGGCATGTTTTGACTGCCTTTCTGGCCTTGTAGTATCAAGGAAACATCCTCTTCTTTCTTTTTATCGACCCTTCTGGGGTTATTTCCATATTTTCCAGACTGGATGTGCTCAGCAACAGCTTTCAAAGCGACTAGGTCTTGAATCTTTCATGACTTTAATCCCATCTCAGCCTTCTCTCCATGTTTAATCATTTTAAAAAATGGTTTGCCAATGCCAGATAAGACTCTCTCATAGAAGGGAGCTTCTTGTATGTCTGTGAAGGTCATCACCATTTCAGACTAAGTCATAGAGGGAATAACTTGAGCAGCAAGGCGCCTCCACCTTTGAGCATACTCTCTGAAGGACTCATTGGCTTGTTTATTGACCTTGGTAATTTGGTACCGGTCAGGAGCCATCTGAGACTGGAAACTGTACTGACTAAGGAAGGCATGAGCCAGCTCTTCCCAACTATAAATCTTGGAATTGTCTAATCTGGTATACCACGATCGGGCTTCTCCAAATGACTTTTTCGCAACAAATGGTGATTTCGAGCTTCTCATCCTCGACATAAGATTCGAGTTCTCTAATGAATACCTTCAAATGTGTGTAAGGATCTCCCAACCCATCATACTTTTCAAAGTCAGGAGTTTTGAACTTCTCTGGATAATGAACACCAGGGAATATACAAAGGTCAGTATATAAAACACTCTCGTGTGCTCCAATCCCTTTGATAGACCGAATGGTCTATTCAATTTGAAGGACTTTCTTCCTAATATCACCGGTGTCTTGATCTTCTTTGAGATGCGTGATTTCAGTGGTTTTGTTGGTTTTATCCAACTGAGACTCAGGTGTTGGAGCTTCTTTGTCCGGACCTTGGGTTCCTCCTTGTGTAGAGGATTCTGTATGTATGGGTATTCGTGTACCCTGAGTAGACTGGTGTAGTTCTTTAAGCAGAACAGCCAAATCTGTAATTTGTTTACTTAATCCTTCAAACTCCTCACGAGAGACAGGAGTAGGATTAGACTGGTCAGATGAAGACATAATTGGTTGTAGGCTTGTTGCCTTTTTGGACTTTGAACGGGTAACAGGCCCAATTGTTTCCCAACAAAAAACTTATATAGTTTAGTCATAGGGAATGTATAAATGTTACATGATATATGATGTGTCCGTTTTAGGAGTATTATCCTGCAAAATGGATGTTAGTTGTTTATAAGTTAGCATGGCAAAAAGGGAATGCATGTACACATTTTCCTTCATACTTTCCATTACATAAAGATTGACATGGAATGAATTTACAAGTAATTGAAATGGGAAAGTATGAAGAGACTTCCCTCCGCATTTAGTTTATCAGAGGCTGACCTACTTAGGTTATTCTCGCGGCTTTTTGGCATGAAGGTTCCCAGATCATCGCAATTTACTCGACGGGAAGTTAATCCGGTCCTTCAACTGGAGCGAATCTGGGTGGTGCATTTCCTGGGCCTCGTTGGAATTAGTCTCCATACGAGTCCAATAATCAAACACCGATAGGATAGCCTCCTAGTGGAGGGACCACACAACATACATTCAAATACAATGTGTCTCACCATTTATGGAAATGATGACATGTGCGAAGCACTTTAATATCATAAGTAGATATAGTGTGAAGCACTAAGTGCAGTAAGTAAATGCATTCATACACATTCATTCAAATGTAAATGCAACATCCACACAAGCATATAACAGTTTGAAAAGTTTATAGTAGCGGCTTAAGCCCTCTTACTGGATGTCCCCAGTAGAGTCACCACCTGTCGACGTCGGGATTTTTACTATCCCTTTTGTGTTCTTGTCTCTTGGTGTTCTCATGTTAGGTGAGATTTGTTTGAAAAAACAAGTTGTGAAAAGGTCCGACATGTATATGTCGACGATTGGACTGTAAGAGTCACCAGTTGGTATTTTTAAATGGTTATACCAACTCAACCAAGAAAAGGTTTGCACATTGACCCAGTGATGTGACACTATTTAACAGGTCTATGAAATTGAGATTCGTTAAGGTCTGAGGGCTTGATTATGCGGAGGGAAGGTGTTAGGCACCCCCCGACATCCGTGTTACCACGGTGACCCCCACTTTTTAATTAAACTATTATATGAATATGTGTGTGTGTGTGTGTGTGGGTCAATGTGCAGTTATTTGGAAGTAGTGCTATGCCTCGTTTGCACCTATATACAAAGGGTTTGAATTTTGTATAAAAGTTCAGTTTTAACAAGATATAGCAATGATGTTTTGTAAAAGAGATTTTTCAAACACTTATGCTCAATAATAATTGAGGCCTTTAATACTTCCATTTTATTCTGTGTTTGGCTTGATTGCTTTTATTTTTGAGATGCAAGGCATCTTCGAGAAAATAATATACATAGTAGTGCCAAACTCCTTGTAGGCATGAGAGCCATCTAAGGAAATTCAAACACCGTGAATAATGTACAAGCTGATTATAACCGAAAATATCCATTACGGGAACCGAATCTAGATTCAGGAGACTGAATCTGTGATCACATGATTCCTAGGCTCACATGTTGTTGCAGTTTATATGAAAGTTGTAAGTAGTTATATATATAAGCTGTAAATATATATATACAAACGATCAACCACCACAAAGCAACTCCATGGGGGATTGAAAATGTAAATATATAAAAGTTGTAAATATATATATATATATATATATATATATATATATATATATATATAGAACGATCAACCGCCACGTAAGTAAACTCAAAAGCGGAATAAATGTAAAGAAAGCAAAGAAAAGGCCAATAAGTAAACTCCATGCACGACAAAAAATATAATATATATATATATATATATATATATATATATAGAACAAATCCTATCAGGACTCTATCATTTTAACAAAATGCGGACTTTTTTTTTTTTTTTTTTTTTTAAAACAACTAGAAAAAAAAAGTTTAATATTTTATGGAACTAGAATTTTCCATATCTGATGTTTTGGATGTGATTTGATCATTATAACAAAAGCAGTGTCATGCGATGCATGCCGTGCATCGTATATATATTTTTTGGTATAGGTATCCAAATCACACCCAAAACATTGTATTATAGAAAAATTTGGCCCATAAAATATTAAAATTTTTTTTAGTTGTTTAAAAAAAAAAAAAAAAAAAAATAATAATAAGTATGTCTTTTACTAAAATCCAGGATCACGATAGGATCACAGTTCTATATATATATATATATATATATATATATATATATATATATATATATATATAGAGAGAGAGAGAGAGAGAGAGAGAGAGAGGTTGGATGCGACGCCTAGCATTTTAGTAGCGTCCGGACCTTTTTTTTTTTTTTGCTTTTTTTTATACAACTAAAAAAAACAATTATGGAACTTGAATTTTTACATAATACAGTGTTTTGGGTGTGATTTGGATACATATATCAAAACATGTCTGTACAGTCTGTGCAAATTGTACATACATTTTTTGGTATAGGTATCCAAATCACGCCCAAAACATTATATTATGGAAAAATTTCAGTTCCATAATTTTATTTTATTTTTTTAGTTGTTCTACAAAAAAAAAAAAAACAAATCGGGGTCCTGATTTTGGACCTGTCGGATCCATTCTTTATATATATATATATAAGCAATAAACGCTTCGGACGTGAGTTCAGGCTCAATCGAGGCATAACTCAATAATGTTAGTACAAACACATCCGAAGCGTTTATTACTATATATATATATATATATATATATACAAAAGAAATAAAAAGCCACGGACCGAAGTCCGAGAATACGCACACAACACGACTCTCAACGTGAATAACTGTGTGTGCAAAAGTGGAGAAAGGTTTTAAGAAATGTAAGAAGTCTTACAGTGGGCTGCCAAGAAGACTTTAAATAGCTTTAATGGAATGAACACTCGGTTTCCACCGGTAAAATATAGCAAAGTATAAGCTCACAAGTGTTTAAAATGAGAAAGCACTCAGTTTATAGTGTGTACAGAGCAAATTAGACAGGGCTTCCTCGCCTTTTCTCTATGCAAAATGGCCACCCCAAGCCCTCTACTTATAGAGGGGGAGCCGCAGTGTACTGCGGCCGTGCAGATGCATCCGAGGTCGCCCGGTGCCCGGGCTCTGGTCCGTCGTCTTGAAGTACGTGCACGCATACAACGCGATGTCTGCTCGAACATTCAGAACTTCAATCCGGGCATCCGATTGAGGTGTATAAGACCTTTTTCAGAATGTTGTTGTCGAGAGTTACACAAATGACATGAGATTAGAGGTTGTACGAAGTCAGGAAGATGGGACCATGCCCAGGACTTTAGGCTTTAAATTCTATCCGGTGTGCTATCTTGTGTAATAGTCACTCGGGATTGGAGCTCTGGTTCTTGTAGGACATTGCTGTGTAGAATGTATGTTGAAATATTGTTCAGACGGCGTAATGTGGAATCGAGGTGGAAAATGACGATTTTGCCCCTCACCGGGGTTATCTCCGATTTGGGCCGATGTAGTAGTTGTTGCTCAGGGTTATCTCTGAGATTGGGCTGCTGTGAGTACCGAAGGTCCTCAGGGTTGTCTCTGAGGTGTGCCTGACCTCCCGGGGTTGGAACTGAGTGCCTCGGGGTTATCTCCGAGGTTGAAGCTGACTGCAAAGGGTTGAAATGAGCATTTTTGAGCTTATCTCTGGAACTGCAACTGCACTCCTCGGGGTTGTCTCCAAGGTTAAAATTAGAACTCCCAGGGTTATCTCTGAGACTGAGTATCTCGGGGTTCTCTCCGAGATGGAAAATTGATAATTCTGGGGTTGTCTTCGGAACTGGAACTAGTTATCTCGGGGTTGTCTCCGAGATGGTAAGACTGATAATTCCGGGGTCGTCTCCGGAATTGGAGCTGCTTTGTCTTCCAGGATTATCTCTGAAAGACGATTCTGTCCTCCTACAATATTAGTAACAGGAATGTAAAATTTCGAGTGTCTACAATGTGTCCTGGCCTGTGTAACCGAACTGCCAAGACTAAGTGACTCGAAGGAACCTTAGTAGTTTAGCTGTAATAGATATTAGTAATCTAGTCTTTGTAGCCTATCCTTAGTGGATATTCTACTTGCTGAAGTAAAAGAGTGGACTAGGAGTTATTTGTACTCCAAACCACTTAAAACAATCTTGTGTTATTTACTTTTTGTCATTTAACAACTCTACATATTATATCTGCCAATGGTTAACATCCATAGAACTAAACTTAAAATAATGATTTCTTTAAATCTTTTGGGGGAGTTTTCCCAACTAATATTTTGTTGTGCTAAGATTAATTGAACTAATTAATTATATGGTAACAAATCTTTATACAAACAAAAGTTTTAAAGATCTATTCATGTAACGTCCCCAAAACAGGTATACGTCACCCATCTTGAGTCGCCAAATACATGGTACAAAATTCAAATACAACTTAATAATATAGTTGTCGTGTAAACAATACGACAAAACATCAACTGAGAGTTTTAATAAGAATATTGTCATTTAGACAATATCCACACTCAAAGGAGTCTTCATTACATTTATTGTCACACTATTTAACAAAATAGTGAGGACTACTAATGCTATCATCTGGATCGTCACTCCGTTCCCCGACTCATCCCAGCTATATTCTCATTTCCTGAAGAGAACAGTGAAAGAAAGGGTGAGCTCAACTAGCCTAGTAAGAAATATTATAACTAAGATAATGCAGAATAAATTATCAGTAGTCTTCAACAATTTTAAACTGATAAAATACAATAGACATCAAGTTTTAACTGCAGCGGAACAAGCAATCCATTAGAAGAGTCAAGTAGAGAATAAAATCTACTATCTTCTATGATTTAAAAAGTTTTTCATCACTTTTATCGCTGGTACTCAGCTTAATAAATAATCCACATCATTAATTGATCCCTGCACTACAGGCCAAGGATATTATTTAGTATCACGACCACGAATTATCTATGCACTATGGGCCAAAGATAATTGTGTTTTCATTAACGGTCCTAATCATGCCATAAAATAATTCATCTTTGCTCCCTTGGCCGAAGAGAATCCATAGCCATAATCATACCAAAAATTGTCCATCAATGCACTACGGGCCAATGAGGACTTTTTCCACATCATTTGTAACATTACGGTCATGATTATACCGAATAATCCCTGGTCATAATCATACCAAGTCCATCTATGCAGTACAAGCCACAGATGAATTTCAACAAAATATAAACATGAGGATGATGACAATGATATAAGAATTCAATAAAATAAGTTCAAAAATTAAATTATCCAGGAACTAATAACGTTCAAATTGTCAACATGATACTTCTTTGTAGAGTAAAATTCAAGAATGCTCAGAAGAATATTTCCATGAAAAGATACAGGATGAAGCGCAAATATCAAGGATATTCCACTAATTTCATGGAGTATAGAAGTCAAAACTTTAACCAACTGAGTATAATAAAGAATGGAATAACAAAAGAAATCACCATGCATACGGTACTTCGCATAGACAGGTTATTCTAACAGAATAATAAATAACGAAACCGGTCAAAGCGTAATACATGACCAAGCGGGGATATTCTAATAGAATAATAAAGAATGGAATAACAATGAAATCACCATGCATGCGGTACTTGCAGATAGGCAAAGTTATTCCAGCGAGAATAATAAATAACGGAACCGGTCAAAGTAAATTTAAGACCGATAGGATGTTCTAATGAGAATAATAAAGAATGGAATAACAACGAAATCACCATGCATGCGGTGCTTCAGATAGATAAAAGTTATTCCAAGCGAGAATAATAAATAACGGAACCGGTCCCGTAAAACGCACAAACAGGATATTCCAACAGAATAATAAAGAATGGAATAACAACAGAAATCACCATGCATGCGGTACTTCACATAGACAGGTTATTCCAACAGAATAATAAATAATGGAATAACAGAAGAATTTCACCAAGTATAGGGTAGACTGCGTATACAGGTTATTCCAATAGAATAATAAAGAATGGAATAACAGAAGTTTTCTTCATGAATATGAAAAAAAAAATAACCCTTACAAGTACAACAAATAATATCCCTTACCTTATAAAGAAGAGTACTCCGACGGTAGGGCGGGGATATACTTGAAGAAACTTGCACTACGCTCAAAGCTTTCTTAAACGCTAAAGAAATATGCTCAAGATTATAGAAGAATAATTCTCTCTACAATTTCTCTCTCTAGAGTTTCAGTGAATTCGTAAGAAATAATGAAGGAATGAGCTTCTATCTATAGAAGAATGAACTGAATAGTAACCAATCCATGAACGGTCCAGATTGATTTACTTTTAAACGGACAATCCAGATTGGTTTATAATAAAATATAATATATTCTATTTATAATCTAATAAAATGAATAACTTTATAAAAGTATTATGTTTTATATAAAAAGATTTTACTATACAAATACTATGCAGGCACTATGCCAAACACTATGCATAATAAAATATAATATATTCTAATTATTGTCTAATAAAACAAATAACTTTATAAAAGTATTACATTTTATATAAAAGATTTTACTATTAGCCTAATAAAAGCGAATAACTTTATAAAAGCATTACATTTTATATAAAAAGCTTTTCTATTTTATTACATTAATAATACTAATAAAACAAAACTCATATAATATATATATATATATAACAATCGACAATAATTAAATCCAATAACGTGAGATACTATGCAGCGACTACTGTAGCAATAATTGAACAAAACTGAGTGACTTCTCACGTAAGCATCAATAATCAATATCGTGTACTACTATGCAATCACGCGTATTACTGTACTTTTACTACCGGGTAGTTCAACAGTTTTAACGGTAAAACTTTCACCGTTATTTTCATAAATATATTTTTGTCATTTTCTCAATCCGACAATAATTCCGTTGTGGGGTCCACCAATGATTGTGTCATCGTACGAATATTCCCTGTTAAAACGAATATTCCCCGACCAATCTATATAACAACTTGCGTATTTTGCAAAATTTATAAATATTACCCACAACTATAACATTATATCAAATCCAAACCATAATATTCAAAAAAAATATTTTGAGAAATTTAAATCTTTATTCATAAAATTTGGGGTCTCACAATTCACCCCTCCCCTTCTAGATCTCCATTGTGCCTCCGAGAAACAACATATATGTTATAATATTATGGATCTTGGAGGAAAATTTGAAAGAACAAAGAAAAACAAGAAAGAATTACAAACTATGTAAAGAAAACCCTAAAATAGTTTATATAAAAAATTTATAAGGTAACTATGTGTGTATATGAATTGTTCATGCTAAGGGTACATAATAACATGTTGGAGTATGATAAGATGAGCTATGACAAAAGAAATCAAAAATCTTGCAAGAAACAAGAAAAGAGAAAATTAAACAAAGTTAAAAAAAATTCAGCATAAAGTTTCCCTAGAACAAAAGCTGATTTTGTAACAAACAATACTTTTTGTGTGTTTAAAATTTTTGTGTAAAGTTTATTGGAGAAGACAGATCTATAAGTTAACTAAAATCATGCACTGATTTGAGGTTAAAATTTCTTTATTAATTACTTTTTGGTGAATTTTCAAGTAAAATAAGGCAGACTAGACAACTTCCTGATCTAGTTTTAGAAAAGGAAGTTCTAGGTAAATAACTATGGAGAAACATTTTGGGCTTATTGGGAATAAAACTTGAAATTATAAAGTGTACTTTGGCCCAAGAATGAACATAAATGAACTTGTAAAAAAGAGTTATGACCAAAATAAAATCAGAGTTTTAAAAATTAAAATAGTCATAACTTGAGTACTGCAACTTAATTAAAGATGAAACGTTGAGTAAAAGTATATTTCGATGTGATAAAGATACTTTCCAAGATTCATAATTTTTTGACTTAATTTCAAATTTTAAATAATTTCATAAATTTGGATAAAAATGGGCTTTAAATAAATAGTAATAGTGCTGGGAAAAATTTGGAAAAATCAAAAACTATCTAAATTATAATTATCTAGGTGGGGCCAAAAGGAGGAAAAATAATAAAATAGTTATAATGGTTTAATGAATAAAGTTAAGTATAAAGATGTATGAAGAATTAATTTAAGAAAAGCCATAAATAAGTAATATAATTTACCGGCTAAAATCCGTTAAAAACGGATGTATAAGGCTACTTGAGTAATAAATAAATAATGAAATGAAATTTTAATAGTTTAAGAATATGCTCGAGTATAAATTATGGTACTCAAAAATACTGAAACATAATTTCAAACAGTTACCGATGATAACTAATAATTAAATAAATCCTTATAGATGGTATAGGTTGTTGTTTCCCAGAGGCACACTGAAGATATAGAAAGGGGGTTGAATAGATCTTTAAAACTTTTTGTGTATTTAAATATGTATTACCAAATAATTAGTTAATACAGATTGATTATGCACAACAGAATATACTTTGGAAAACCCCCCTTAAAGATTAAGGAAAATCTTAGTTCTAAATTTAGTTCATATAGATATAAGTCACTTTGCAGATATAGCAGATATATGACAGATTGTAAATAACTAAAAGTAAATAACACAAGATGTTTCAGTGGTTCAGAGTATAAACAACTCTTAGTCCACTCTTCTACTCCAATAAGTAAGATATCTACTAAGGATAGGGTCACTAAGACCAGATCACACAGATCTCTTACAACTGAACGACTCAGATTCTTTGAGTCATTTAGTCTTGGCAATGGTCACATAAACCAGGATACTTAGTCATATAAATCACTTAGATTCTTTCGAGTCACTTAGTCTCAGTATAATGGTCACTACAACCAAGTTGAATCACAATTGAATGTTGATTGTTGAGGTGTTTCTAAGCTTTACAATAAGGTTTATCTTCTTCTGGTACTTAGCATCTTTGAAACGATCATCTTTAAGGTCTTACTAAGCTTTGCAATAAGGCTTGCCTTCTTCTAGTACTTAGCAGCTTAGAGTGGAGCTTGCTCTACTTTGGCAAAGATTCAGCTTTGTGTTCTTCATGATTCATAGAGTGAGTTATTTGATTTTATAGAGCTTTTTCTTTTTTTGATCACCCTCTTCTCTGATTCCTAATTTGAATTCTTGAAGCCCTTTATAGTCTGCCAGAACTTTTCTCGTTGCAAAGTTCTCGTTGGTGCATTTAATTCATATATACTTTAGGATCCTAGATGTTGACATTAAAAGGTATTGTGTCAGCTTTCTTTGCGATTTGGACCTGTCACATTAGACTGCAACCTCACCTACCATCAAGGAGTTGTCACTTTCATCAAACTAGCTGTTCGACAAATCTTCTCAGCTTTGAATCTAATCAAGGATGATTTTTTGAATGCCTTGGGCCCTTCAATTTACACCGCTCCATTGTCAGTCTTTATGTCAGTCCTAACTTGCTCTATGATCTTAGGTTATTGTAGAGTCTGATGAAAAATATAGAGTCTAAGCTCTATGTTCTTCTCTATGAACTTGAGCTCTACTAATTGCTCTATGATCTGCTTTACGAAGAGCAGACTGCGAACTCTTTAGCAATTATATAATTCTAAAGATCGTTCTACGAACTAACTAAATCCTTCGTTATCTCTTTGCAGCTTTACGGTCAGTTCAACTGATGCTCTACTATCTGTTCTACGAAAAGCTTTATACGATGTTGGAGCAGACTATGCAAACTTTTCTTCACATTAGGATCTCAGCTTTGCACTTTACAATTCCGAATATAGCTCTACAATCTTCATTGTAGACTCTGCAATTCTGACTTCAAATCTGAGATAACTTTGTAGCTCTGTGAACATCCAAATGATGCTCTACAATCACATAGATTACTCTACTTATAACATTTACATAAAGAACAAGGCAGAGTAACTCTACGATGTGGTCTTTACTGAACGCACCTTGAGTCTATTTATGTTTTGGACTTTACTAACAAACTTTAGAGTATATTCTTCGTTTAGTCTTTAATATGATCTTTACTAAGCTCTCTGATTCTTTAATTGCTTTTTGACGAAGGTTAGATCTCTGTGATCAAACATCTGATGCACTACGAATGATTATCTTACTCTGTGATTACTGATGACACTACGATCAGTCAGAGTAACTCTACGATCGTTTTGACAATACTATACGATCGATTAATCCTATGATATATACATCAACTCAAAAGATTAACCTAAAACATTTGATCTTTCTATTTTAAGTCCTTGTACATTATACCATCATTAAGGACTTTACAAAAATTACTTGTAAAAATATACATTAATCATAACATTCATCATTAAATAAAACATACATACTCTAACAATCTCCAGAAGATCAACCTAATATATTTGATCTTTCTATTCTAAGTCCTTGTACATTATTTCATTATTAAGGACTTTACAAAACTTACTGATACACATATATAATATTTAATCATATTCATCATCAAATTAAACATGTATACTCTAACATAGGTTACTATTCTACGACGGGAAATACCATAATTGAGGAAAGTACGCCCACAATAAGCAAGTTCTTGCACTCCTGTTAATTTGAAATTTGTTAATTATTAAAACTGTAAATTTTTCTAAAAAGCTTCTTGGACCGTCTATAAAAGGAGTTTATGTCATTTGTTCAACTAAACTTAGTTGTCATGTTTATATCAATTATTAAACTGTTTATGGTTATTTAGTGATATGATAATCTTATCAAAATTTCTTTGGTGCGGATCTTGAGGCTATGAATATGGGTATTGTGTTATGGTCGGGTAACCGACATTGTGGCTGTTGAACATTTGTGTATAGAGTTCATGGTCCTTACGACCACTTAGTAACCCTCAAAAGAAATATTTTTCCTTGTGAGCATTTAATTAAATTTGAGATCCCAAAACTTTAATCATATTCAGAAATATAATATTCATTATTCTACACGGAGATTTTTGTTAACTTCCTCGTATTGTTGATAATATTAATTCTTTCTAAATCTTTAAATATTGATTTACTGCCAGTCATGTTTATTTTATTTTAAGCTGTTATGATTGCCAAGCAAATTAGTTTCTTACTCTTGCATAAAATTTTATGTTTACAGCTAAGTCCGAGGAACCCGAAGGATCGAGTGTAAAAGATAAAGAGAAGGGTAAAGCTAGCGAGGAGAAATAAATAAATAATATTTTATTGTTTAAATAAATAATGAACGATGTAGTATTTTGGAAATAATGTGTTCATATTATATAAGTAAGACATGGGCATGTATGTATAAATAATGTAAATAATTAATGTATAGTGTAACCTAGCTGGTAATAATAGCTAGTAGTATGTATGTGGATGAATAGTGATACATCAAGTTTGTTATAGCAAGTACACAGATTAGGGGGCGTCATAGAGCATTCGCCTCAACCCACGTCATCATGTAGTCTATTGCAATGATGATGAATTTCACCTGACCTTTTGCCTAGGGGAATGGGCCCTTTAGATCGATTCCTCGAACAGCAAATAGGAGATAGGATTAGTGTGAACTCAACTGGTTATTTCCTCGGGATATGACCGAACTTCTGACATTTCTAGCACTTTTTACATAGCTGGTTGCACCCTGTTGTACTACTTTTTTGATTTGCCTCCATAATGATCGCCACATACACCTTCATAAATTTCTATCAACACTCACCCCAATATGAGTGCTCTCCTATTTCATCTTTCTAAGAGCCTCTGGTAACACAGCAAAGACAGAGACGTTTTTCTACCTCTGTGGGGATGGAATGATAAAAGTTATGAGAATTTAAGAGAAGGTCGCAGTGAGACAAGCTGTTTATCATTATGATAGGTGTCAAGTGAAAATACAGTGATGTATGCAGCTGAGTCATACTAATAGACCGATAGACTTGAACCTTGTTCCTATATGACTCGATCAATTTGATCAGGAACTTGCCATCTATTTTCATTGTTCAACTATTTGAAAACACAAAAAAATCTTGCTTAACAAAAAATCAAAATCTCTATCTTTCCTCTCTATCTATGTAAAGGATGGAAGGGCAGAGGCCTTTGGTGTCCCCTCTAATCAAGAATTAAGGTCTCATAATCGCTAGATAATTTGCTTTTCTCTGATGCCTTTCTTCATTCATAGTTTGATATTCTAATGTCCTTAGAGTAGAGGAACTGCACCAATTCATCCCGAACCTGGTGGTTAAATTCTACTGTGGTGACAATACTGTAAGGGAGGTCATAAGGAAAAATAGCTCAATGTCAGGATGATAAAAGCTTAACACCTCCCATTCTTATTTCTTTTTTAATATGAAAAAGAAATAAATGAAAATTCAAAAGGTCATCTTATTCAAGCTAATTATGACATCCCCTTTTTCCCACTTCAAACCTCAGAACGCATCGTTCCGTTCATATAGAGAGAAAGACTCTTTCACACCTTCTTAACTAGAAATGGCTAGGGAGAGGAAATGTTCCTTTTTTCTAAGGTACTCCCAAGAACAGATCTAGTGGAGAAGGGGTGGGGCGTGTAGCTTATTTTGTATTAAAAGGCTTTAAGCATCTGAGGAGGGGCAAAGAGTTCAATTTCTTATCTAATTCTCCTTCAATTAAGCAGTATTTTGTAGCCAAGTATTTTATCTTTTGTGTTTCTTTCTAATTCTGTAGTAGTTTCCCTTCGTTCAAGTATGCAATGATTAGATCCATCCAACTTGGTTCAGAATTAATTTCCATACCTTTGCTTTTATTTAAACTAGACTCTATCAATGTTTGGACATATATTGCGCCGTCTACATCAAACTATTCTGAAGTTACCAGTTAAGACATGGAGTCTGCCTTTGAATTATTCTCCAGATCGATTTGTTCTATAAAAAAATCCTCGAAAGTTGTTGCCAAAGTTTTTACCTTAGTCAAGTAGGCGATCATTTTTTCTTCACTGGCCTAGTATTCCCCTATGAATTGACTAACCACCAGCTAAGAATCACTGTTATCGTGGACCCTCGTTGCAGCCTAAATCTTAACCAGATGTAATCCTGTCAGCAAGGCTTCGTATTCGTCTTCGTTGTTACAAGCTTTAAAAGAGAAATGAAGTTCTTGTTTGACTTCAAAACCTTTGGGACTAGTGATGATGATCCTGACTCTACTTCTTTCTGAAATAGTTGAGCCATCCACATATAAGTTTCATACTAAGGGAGTGTGGGCATCTAGCATTTTCTCAGCTTGTGGGGTGTTTTCCTCTTGTGGACGGAATGAACATTTAATAGCAAAATCTGCCAATATCTGCCTTTTGATTAAGTTGTATAGCTTGTAAGAAATATCAAATTTGCTCAATTTGATTTCCCATGCTATTAAACAACCAGATGCTTCAGAATTATGAAATTTTTTTTAAAGGTTTGATCTTTAACAACCACAATTTCTCTTCCTTGGAAATATTGTCTTAATTTTTTTCTAGTCGTCACCAAGGAAAGAGTAAACTTTTTCAGGTCTGGATATCTTGTTTTTGCCCCTTTTAATACTTGACTGACATAGTAAACTGGGTATTGGACCCCTTTTTCTTCTCAAAAAACGGATGCTCTGACTGTTGCTTGACTAGCTATTAAATGTTTCACATCGTGATGCCTTGGAGAGGACTAGTACAAAGGCTAAATACTGTTTGATTTCTTTAAATGAAATTTGACAAATATGGGTCCATTGGAACTTCTGGGATTTCCTTAATATTTCAAAAAGGGGCAGGCATCGGTCAGCTTGTCGAGAAAGAAAGCGGCAAAGGGCTGCAAGTTGGCTAGTAAGTTGTGAGACCCCAAATTTTATGAATAAAGATTTAAATTTCTCGAAATATTTTTTTGAATATTATGGTGTGGATTTGATATAATGTTATAGTTGTGGTTAATATTTATAAATTTTGCAAAGTATGCAAGTTGTTGTATTATATTAGATTGGTCGGAGAATATTCTTTTTGTCGGGGAATATCCATACAATGGTACAATCATTGGTGGACACCACAACGAAATTATTGTCGGATTAAGAAAATGACAAAAATATTTTTATGAAAATAACGGCGGAAGTTTTACCATTAAAATCTTGTAGAACTACTTGGTAGTAAAGTAAAGTACTGATGTCTGGCGTGGTTGCATAGTAGTACACGGTATTGATTATTGATACTTACGTAAGAAGTCACTCAGTTTTGTTCAATTATTGCTATAGTAATTGTTGCATAGTATCTCACATTATTTGATTCAATTATTATCGATATTTTGTATATTATTAAATTAATAATTGAGATAACAAAGTTATTAATATTATTATTTGCAATATTAACGATGTCTAGAAGTTCTGCCAAGAAGAGGTTTGGTCACCTAATTGCGCACTAATAGGGAGAAATCCTTATTGGAAAGCCCCCTCTTTCCTGGGAACGACCTAGTCGATTAATAGTGTGAATTATAATAATGATGATGAGTTTTGTTATATTAGTATTATTAATGTAATAAAACAGAAAAGCTTTTTATATAAAAGCAGAATACTTTTATAAAGTTATTTGTTTTATTAGACTATAAATAGAATATATTATATTCTATTATGCATAGTATTTTGTATAGTAAAATCTTTTTATATAAAAATGAATAATTTTATAAAGTTATTTGTTTTATTAGATTATAAATAGAATATATTATATTTTATTATGCATAGTATTGCATAGTGCTGCATAGTGTTTTGCATAGTAAAATCTTTTTATATAAAAGCAGAATATTTTTATAAAGTTATTTATTTTAATTAGATTTTAAATAATATATATATATATATTATATTGCATAGTATCCTTTCTATTTTCTTATAAATAGGATGCTTAGTTAAATTGAAAAAAACACACACGAAGTTCGTAGAGAATTCTTCTTCTATAATCTTGAGCGTATTTCTTTAGAGTTTAAGAAAGCTTTGGCGTAGTTAAGTTTTCTTCAAGTATATCCTCGCCCTAAGGGGTCGGAATTTTCTTATTCATGAAGAGAAGGGTATTAATCATTCTTATTATTCATGAAGAGAATTATTTTCTTTCAATACTGGTGAAAGAGTTGTTATTCCATTCTTCATTATTATGTTGGAATAACTTTGTATATGCTAAGTATCGCATACATGGTGAAATTCTTACATTATTCCATTCCTTATTATTATGTTGGAATAACTGTATATCTAAGTACCGCATACATGGTGAAATTCTTCTATTATTCCATTCTTTATTATTTTGTTGGAATATCTCGTCATGCAATGTATTGCATGACTTGGTTCCATTATTTATTATACATTGCTGGAATAACTCGTGCATGCGGTTCCGGTGAATTATTTATTATTCCATTCTTTATTATCATTGGAATATCTTTCATGCGATTTCACGCATGACCGGTTCTATTATTTATTATTCATTTGGAATAACTATGTCATGCGATCTATCGCATGCATGGTGAATCCTTCTGTTATTCCATTCTTTATTATTCTGTTGGAATAACCTGTCTGTGTGGATTACCATATGCATGGTGAATGATCCTTTGTATTCATTTCTTATTAAATTATGGAAATGATCTGGCTACGTGGATTATCGCATGGTATGCTGAAAAATCCATTTGTAGTTTCATATATTCTATTATACACAGTTGGTTAAAGCTTTGGCTTCTATATTCCTTGAAATTAGTGGAATATCCTTGATATTTGCGCTTCATCCAGTATCTTTTCGTGGAAATATTCTTCTGAGCATTCTTGAATTTTTCTCCACAAAGCAGTATCATGTTGACAATTTGGACATTATTGAGTTTAGGATAAATTAACTTATAAATCTTTAAAATTTATTCTTGAACTTGTTTTATTGAATTATTATGTCATTGTCATGATGAGTTATGTTGGTTATTATGTGAAAACATGAAAGTTTCTTAGAAATCACAAAGGGTTGAAAATCAGATTTTGGTGAAAATGGAATATGAAATTTAATTAACAATATCTCCTATTATATTTCGAATTTTTGTGTGTGGTCAAGTTCTAGAGTTAGATATATGATTTTTCTAACTTATCCAAGTGGAATCACTGGAAAAGGTGTTGTAGATTTTCGTGTGGACTAATTTTAGCAAAGGAGTCAAAAATTGCAAAGTACCAAAAAGGCTACTGTCTAGAAATTTAAAAGGGTATTTTCAGCCACTTAGTTTGTGAGAAAAATTCTGGCCTTTTGGGACATGAAAAAATATGGTATAAAGTACCTCCTGTCCAAAAATGAGCTCATTCCGACTTAAAATGAGCAGGTTATGACTATTTCAATATTTAGATTTTTCCGACGAAAAATGCTATAACCGGAGTTCTATAACTCCGATGACCATGAAATTTAAACTGGAAGCTCACGTTAACATGTGTAAGATCCCTTCAAAGATTTGGAATTTTCTGGAGTTAAACTTGAGGTAGCTAATTTCTTAAGGAATTAATTAGAAATTGATTTTTGAAAAATACTTAACGGAGTTGAAAAATTATAAAAAAATACTTGTTGTGTATGAAATATATGTATATATGTTTGAGTAAAGAATAGAAAAATAACAAGTTTATTTGGTATTTTTTCATAAAAATGGTTTAGTTATGAACATATGAGTTAAATATGTTATGTGAAGTTGAAAAATTAGTAAATAGGATTTTATGGCTTGGGAATCCTATATAGGGTATATGCAGATTTTTGATAAGGGATTTGATCATTGGTGATGAAATCTTATGAGTATGGCATTTTTGAATGATTAAATGCATTATTTGGTAAAGTATAAACAATTGAAATAAATTGTTTATAAGTTTAAGAAGAGATTAAAATATTGTTATAATATTAATAATATTAGATTATGAGTTTATTAAGTGATTGATAATACTTGGATAAATTTAAAGTCTTTAATATTTATCCTTGTTTTTGTTTAATTAATGCTTATATCATTGTCACCATTCTCATGTTTATATTGTGATAAAAGTCATCGTTGGCTTACGTGCATAGATGGACTTGGTGTGATTATGACCAGGGATTATTCGGTATAGTCATGACCGTAATGTGACGAATGATGTGGTAAAAATCCTCAATGGCCTGTAGGGCATTGATGGACAGTTTTTGGTATGATTATGACCAGGGATTATTCGGTATAGTCATGACCATTGATGATTTAATGAATATCCTTGGCCCGTAATGCAAGGATGATTGGATGATGTGGTTTATTTATTAAGCTGAGTCTCATGGATTAAGTTGATGAAAGACTTTTTAAATCATAGAAGATAGTATAATTTATTCTCTACTTGACTCTTTTAATGGATTGCTTGTTTATTTTGTAGTTAAACTTGATGTCTTTTGTATTTTATTAGTTTAACATTGTTAAAGACTAATGATAATTTATTCGCATTATCTTAGTCATAATATTTCTTATTGGGCTAGTTGAGCTCACCCTTTCTTTCACTTTCTCTTGTGAAATGAGAATATAGCTGGGATGAGTCGGGGAACAGAGTGACGGTCCAGATGATAGCATTAGTAGTCCTCACTATTCTGTTATATAGTGTGACAATAAATGTAATGAGGACTCCTTTGAGTGTGGATATTGTCTAGATGAGAATATTGTTATTAAAACTCTCAGCTATGTTTTGTCGTATTTTTACACGACGTTTGTATAATTAAGTTTGTATTAGTATTCTGTATCTTGTATATGGCGACCCAAGATGGGTGATGTATACCTATTTTGGGGGTGTCACAGTTGGTTTCAAAGCTTAGGGATATGATCCCTGGCTGAGATGTGAGATAAGAACTAGGAGGGGAGAGACGGAAAATTTCTTTGCTAGTATGACCTACCTAAGTTTATTTGGTATTTAATTGGTCGGTCAGAGTATAGGGATAATATGTGATATGTTAATTAACCCTTGTTTTGTGGCAGTATTTAAAAATGGCATCCAAAAATGTTGAGATAAGTAATGAAGCACATGAGATCGTTGAGACACCTTTAATCACTAACCAGGTTAATGTGATGTCAGACGAAGAAGAAATTAGAGATATCTACGTGGTGAGTGAAGAACTAATAGTTGCACCCGAGCTAGTTGCAGAGGTAGCAGCTGAGAGTGAGGAAGAAGAGGAAGAAGAGGAACCTGAGGGGAATTGGTTAGAAGAATTTTATGATCAAAATTTAGAATTACAAAATTTTATTCATGAGTTGGAAGAGCAGGCTGAAGAACGGCGGGCGGTTGTAGAGGAAAGAGATGCAACGATTCAAAATTGTGGTACCTGATGTGCGATGCTTGAACAGAAGCACTCTTTGGCAGAGTATAAAATATTAGAGCTGGAATCTGAGAATGCTATGATCAAAGTTCTGATGAAAGAAGAAATAACTGAACGAAGGAGAATAGATGATGCATGGGTAAAAGCAGCACGACGTGTAGATATTGTAGAAAAAGACATTTGATCCAATAAGGCCAAAATAGATGAAATGGATTTTTTCTTTTTAGACAACAATTGGGAGAATCCAACATCGAATTCAGAATTACCCTGTGCAGAACGATCAACCCCAATTCGATATGGATCGGAGAGTAATGATTCGAATCATGGATCAAGAATGTGACGAAGCAACTAAGGGTGGAATGTACTCTACAGCAAAGTTAAGTCCAACTGGGATGTCCCAGACAAGTCAAAATTGGTAGTTTAAGAAAGAGTGTTTTTCGTGATGAGGAACCTGAACAAAGTTATCACGGGTAAGTTAATCATAAACTCTTGCGAAGTCTATACCTTGTTAGATACCGGTTCTACCCACTCTTTTATTTCACCTAGTTGTGTTCAATGTTTGAACTTAACTCCAGAGAAATTAGACTTTGATTTATCAGTTGAAACTTTGTTAGGAGAAACCTTCGTTACCTCCACTGTTTATAAATATTGTTGATTCAAATCGATACTTTCACGTTACCTACCAATCTTATCTCTTTGAAAATACTTGCCTTTGATGTGATTTTAAGAATCGATTGGTTAACTACTTATCATGCTTTTCATAAGGATGTTAGCTTTCATATTCCTAACCAACCTGTTATACGAATTCAAGCAACCAAACCACTAAAGTCAATCATTGTCATATCAAGCCATAAGTAAAAAGCCCCGAGCCTTTCGCTGGTGACTTCCAAGTCTTGGAATACACCAAAGCTAGACTTTCTGTAGGCGACGCCGTGAATGACGATGGCAAGTTGATAGGTATTAATGTGACGTACTATCCAAGTCTTGGATGAGATTCACAGTTTTTTTAAACAATATTTTTATTGTTAATAAATTTCTTGAAGACTTTTTAGCCTACCCTAGAGTGTGAAATTGAATTTTGTATTGACCCCGAAGACAAAACCCATTTCTAAAACCCTCAAGTATTTCTTCACCTAAAATGAACATATAATGCGCCAAAGACGATGGCTCGAAGTCATTGAAGATTATGATCATACCATTCAATACCATCGTGGAAAAGCGAACGTGGTAGGCGACGCGTTGGAGTGGAAGATCGTATGCGATGAGAGTGCGAATATATGAACCTACGTGAAGATAACAAATATATGATTAGAATCGACTTTGATTGATAATGTTAAAAGTCGCTTTAAAGCTATATACTCGGAGTGATGAATGTGAAGAAGAAGGTTCAAGAAGGAGTTATTTTAAAAGCAAGAATTCTTGAAGAGAGGAAATCTCAACCCTCGATTTAATTGGCCCATTTGAAATCCTTGATCGAGTAGGAACCGTGGCCTATAGACTCATTTTTACCGCCAAGTATATGTCGTGTGTTCATAACGTTTTTCACGTATCGATGTTACGTAAAAATATGTGGATGACCCGAACCATGTTATTAAATTAGAACTAGGCGAGATAGCGGAAGATTTAACGTATGAGGAGATACGTGTTAAAATCTTGGATAAAAGGATCGTATTCAACACTCAAAGGTTATACCTCAAGAGTTAGAATCTAAAATGAAGTCAAGGTATCCTCATCTCTTCTTGACATACCAGTGCGCGCACGTAAATTTTGAGGGCAAAATTCCATAAGGAGGGAGATTGTGAGACCCCAAATTTTATGAATAAAGATTTAAATTTCTCAAATATTTTTTGAATATTATGGTGTGGATTTGATATAATTTTATAGTTGTGGGTAATATTTATAAATTTTGCAAAGTATGCAAGTTGTTGTATTATATTCGATTTGGTGGAGAATATTCTTTTTTGTCGGGGAAATATCCGTATGATGACGGTATAATCATTAGTGGACACCACAATGGAATTATTATCGGATTGAGAAAATGACAAAAATATTTTTATGAAAATAACTACGAAAGTTTAATCGTTAAACTTGTTGAACTACCCAAGTAGTAAAAGTACGATGTCTACGCGTGGTTGCATAATAACACACGGTATTGATTATTGATGCTTACGTGAAGAAGTCATTCAGTTTTTTTCAATTATTGCTAACTGATAATTGTCAGATATAGTATCTCACGATATTTGATTCAATTATTGTCGATATTTTTATAATATTAAATTAATAATTGAGATAACAAAGTTATTAATATTATTATTTGCAATATTAATGATTTCTAGAAGTTACGCAAGAGGAGAGGTTTGGTCACCTAATTACGGCGCATGATAGAGAGAAATCCTTATTGGAAAGCCCCTCTTTCACAGGAACGACATTGGTCGATTAATAGTGTGAATTATAATAATGATGATGAGTTTTGTTTTATTAGTATTATTAATGTAATAAAATAGAAAAGCTTTTATATAAAATAGAATACTTTTATAAAGTTATTTATTTTATTAAACTATAAATAGAATATATTATATTCTATTATGCATAGTATTTTGCATAGTAAAATCTTTTTATATAAAATAGAATACTTTTATAAAGTTATTTGTTTTATTATATTATAAATAGAATATATTATATTTTATTATGCGCATAGTGTTGCATAGTGCCTGCATAGTGTTTTGCATAGTAAAATCTTTTTATATAAAACAGAATATTTTTATAAAGTTATTTGTTTTATTAGATTTTAAATAAAATATATATATTATATTATATTGCATAGTATCCTTTCTATTTTCTTATAAATAGGATGCTTAGTTAGAATTGAAATCACACCAGAAGTTCAGAGAATTATTCTTCTATAATCTTGAGCGTATTCTTTAGAGTTTAAGAAAGCTTTGAGCGTAGTGCAAGTTTTCGTCGAGTATATCCTCGCCCTACCAGTCGGAATACTCTTCTTTCTAAGGTAAGCGGTATTATTCTTCATATTCATGAAGAGAATTATTTTCTTTCAATACTTGTAAGAGTTATTATTCCATTCTTCATTATTATGATGGAATGGTGAAATTTATATATCAATCTGCATACATGGTGAAATTCTTACATTATTCTATTACTTATTATTATATTGAATAATTTGTATATTGGAATCGCATACTGGTGAAATTCTACATTATTCCATTCTTTATTATTATGTTGGAATATCATGGTGAAATTCTTCTATTATTCCATTCTTTATTATTCCGTTGAATATACTCACATGCATCGCATTTCGTGAAGTCTTTTGTTATTCCATTATTTATTATTTTGTTGGAATATCCTGTTGATGCGGATTACGCATGACCTGGTTCCATTATTTATTATTCTGTTGGGAATAACCTGTCTGTGCGATCTATCGCATGCATGGTGAATCCTTCTATTATTCCATTCTTTATTATTCTGTTGGAATAACCTGTCTGTGTGGATTACCACATGCATGATGAATGATCCTTTGTATTCATTTCTTATTAAATTATGGAAATGATCGTGAAACGTAGATTACCGCATGGCGGGCAAAAATCCATTTGCAGTTTCATATATTCTATTATACACAGTTGGTTAAAGCTTTGGCTTCTATATTCCTTGAAATTAGTGGAATATCCTGGATATTTGCGTTTCATCCAGTATCTTTTCGTGGAAATATTCTTCTGAGCATTCTTGAATTTTTCTCCACAAAGCAGTATCATGTTGAAAATTTGGACATTATTGAGTTTAGGATAAATTAACTTATAAATCTTTAAAATTTATTCTTGAACTTGTTTTATTGAATTATTTTGTCATTGTCATGATGAGTTATGTTGGTTATTATGTGAAAACATGAAAGTTTCTTAGAAATCACAAAGGGTTTAAAATCAGATTTTGGTAAAAATGGAATATGAAATTCAATTGACCATATCTCCTATTATATTTTGAATTTTTGAGTGTGGTCAAGTTCTAGAGTTAGATCTATGATTTTTCTAACTTATCCAAGTGGAATCACTGGAAAAGGTATTGTAGATTTTCGTGTGGACTAATTTTAGCAAAGGAGTAAAAAACTGCAAAGTACCAAAAAGACTACTGTTTAGAAATTTAAAAGGGCATTTTCAGCCACTTAGTTTGTGAGAAAAATTCTGGCCTTTTGGGACATGAAAAAATATGGTATAAAGTACCTCCTGTCCAAAAATGAGCTTATTTCGATTTAAAATGAGCAAGTTATGACTATTTCAATATTTAGATTTTTCCGACGAAAAACGCTATAACCGGAGTTCTATAACTCCGATGACCATGAAATTTAAACTGTAAGCTCACTTTAATATGTGTAAGATCCTGCCAAGATTTGGGAATTTTTGGAGTTAAACTCGAGGAAGCTAATTTCTTAAGGAATTAATTAGAAATTGCTTTTTGAAAAATACTTAAGAGAGTTGAAAAATTATAAAAAAATACTTGTTGTGTATGAAATATATGTATATATGTTTGGGCAATGGGTAGAAAAATAACAAGTTAATTTGGTAATTTTTCATAAAAATGGTTTAGTTACGAACATATGAGTTAAATATGTTATGTGAAGTTAAAAATTGGTAAATATGATTTTATGGCTTGAAAATCCTATATAGGGTATATGCAGATTTTTGATAAGGGATTTGATCATTGGTGATGAAATCTTATGAGTATGGCATTTTTGAATGATTAAATGCATTATTTGGTAAAGTATAAACAATTGAAATAAATTGTTTATAAGTTTAAGAAGTGATTAAAATATTGTTATAATATTAATAATATTAGATTATGAGTTTATTAAGTGATTGATAATACTTGGATAAATTTAAAGTCTTTAATATTTATCCTTGTTTTCGTTTGATTAATGCTTATATCATTGTCATCATTCTCATATTTATATTGTGATAAAAGTCATCGTTGGCTTACGTGCATAGATGGACTTGGTGTGATTATGCCCAGGGATTATTCGGTATAGTCATGAACGTAATGTGACGAATGATGTGGTAAAAATCCTCAATGGCCTGTAGGGCATTGATGGACAGTTTTTGGTATGATTATGACCAGGGATTATTCGGTATAGTCATGACCATTGATGATTTAATGAATATCCTTGGCCCGTAGTGCAAGGATGATTGGATGATGTGGTTTATTTATTAAGCTGAGTCTCATGGATTAAGTTGATGAAAGACTTTTTAAATCATAGAAGATAGTATAATTTATTCTCTACTTGACTCTTTTAATGGATTGCTTGTTCCGCTGCAGTTAAACTTCATGTCTTTTGTATTTTATCAGTTTAACATTGTTGAAGGCTAATGATAATTTATTCTGCATTATCTTAGTCATAATATTTCTTACTGGGCTAGTTGAGCTCACCCTTTCTTTCACTGTTCTCTTTAGGAAATGAGAATATTGCTGGGACGAGTCGGGGAACGGAGTGACGGTCCTGATGATAGCATTAGTAGTCCTCAGTATTCTGTTAAATAGTGTGACAATAAATGCAATGAGGACTCCTTTGAGTGTGGATATTGTCTAGATGACAATATTCTTATTAAAACTCTCAGCTATGTTTTGTCGTATTTTTACAGGACATTTGTATAATTAAGTTGTATTTGTATTTTGTACCATGAATCTAGCGACTCAAGATGGGTGATGTATACCTATTTTTGGGGGCGTCACATAAGTTGTTGTACATCTTTTATTGTGCGAGGTGGCTACATGTTCAGAATTTCCTGTATCTGTGTTGGGTTGACTTCGATTCCACTTTCTAATACTAGATGGCCCAAAAAAAATTCGACACTTAAAATAAAACTGTACTTGTTGGGGTTCAGCTTCATGTTGTTTTTCTTAAGGCTGGCAAGCACTCCTCTAAGTTTGCCAAATGATCTATTTTTTGTTTACTTTTGAAAATCATGTCATCAACATATACCTCCATGTTACAAACAATTTAATGCATATTTTTTATGTATTTTTCTATGATTTCGAATGATGGAATCATAGTTATGCATGTTTTGGAGGTGTTCCAAGTGGAACGGAGGAAAAATACGCCATAACAAAGTTATGGCGAAATTTTCTGTAAAAGAGGTCAATTATGAAACACCCAAGCTTGGTACCCTTTTGGACCAAGTTTACGGGTAGTTAAAGCTTCTGAAAATTATTTCTTTACAATGGTTATGTAGTTGAGTGAATATATGAGCCGTGAACTCAAGATCGAGCTTAATCCGACTTCAGATGAGCAAGTTCTGGAAATTTGAAAATCCGACGATGAGAACGTCATTTAACGAAAAAATGAGTTGCCGAATGACTTTTTGAGCCGATTGACAGGCTTGTTATAGAGTTCAAAAAATTATTCTTGCTAAGGGAATTTGTAGTATGTAGTAAGAGTTATAAATTGACTCAAGAACAAACTCGTTTCGATAAGAGATGATCGAATTATGATGTCACAGAGTTTTCTACAGAAATCATCAAGAAAAATTCGAAGTAATATGAATGGAGCCGCAGTTACCGCTTCCGCAGCGTTACATTACCTTTCTAAAAATAAATAATGACATTAAGTGTGACATCCCTAAATCCGAGTACTTCAACTCCATAGGATTTGGTGTTCACTGTCCAATTTTAACACATCTAACTACCCATAAATAAATAAACTCATAAATGAAATAGAAATCCTCCTAATAAAAGGGTTACAACATCTTAAACAAATCAATCCTAGGTTATCTAACCTTAATACATCAAATGAGGAAACATCATAAACAATTAAGTCTTAAACATAACAGCATAAGTCTTAACAATAACATTCTCAAATAATAATAAACATGTCTTCATCACTTGTTTGTTTTGCCTTTGCCCTTATTAGTGGATGGCTCATCAACCCTTTCAACCTTAGCTACAATGTTATTATGCAAGAGTGAGCAACAATTTCTCACAATTATAACAATAATAATAATAATAACATGCGAGTAAACAATGGATACTGGATAATAGAAAGCTCAGGTTTTGAATCAAGATGGAAAACAAGAATCAAAAGTATATATGAGGGTCACAAGACCAAGAACTATGTCCTAGGTTATCAAGTATTTTTACTTTAAACCTTTAACAGTCATAAGACTATATAGACCTTACTTCTCGTATTTAAGGGGATCATCCCTTAGTACCATGTATGTGCACAACATTGTTATGTTTGTGAGAATTATAGACGCAATCAAATTGCATAAAATAGTGGAAGCATGGTAAAATCAGATTTAAAAATTTTCATAAACCAATTACCTGGATCATTCTTTATGCATGTTATTAATTAAAATGAAGAATAAGAAGTTATGGAATCATACCCTTGTAGATTCCAGCTTCCACATGTACGAGTTTAACTCCTAGTTCTCTGCGATCTCCTTGAATCTCCAGGATTGGTTCATTCCTTTGATCAACGTTAGTCACCCAAGTGTTTGGCCTCTAGAGGTGATCCACCAAGGAAGAAGGATTATTTAAGAAGGAGGGTGGTTGGCTAAACCCTAGTTTTTTCTATCTCTGTAGAAAAAGGAGTACTCTCCAACAATTGAAATTACGTCTACCGATATCTAGCATAAGACTCTTCTTATATAGATATTAGTCAACTCTTCTAATCTAATTAGAAATAGGGTTTTATTTAATTAATTAAACTCCCTAATCTTATTAGGGATAATTAATTAAACTCTTTTAATTAATTTGTCTCCTAATCTTATTAGGAATAAATTAGAGTACTTATATTAAATTAATTCTCAAACTTCTTTAGAAATTAAAATAATAATAATTGTAATAATATTAATAAGACTCTTCTTATTAATTTATATTAATAAGACTCTTCTTATTAATTAATATTTAATATTTTAAAATATTAAATAATAAATATTAAGCTATTTAATTCACTCTATCACTATAGATTAAATTAAATACACTTAACATATTATTACAATTATGTCATTAGCTTCTTAAATAATTATTTTTCCTTTTATAGTATGACCCTTTAGGTTCTCCATATTAAACCGGTTCTGAATAAATCAATTAGAGCAATTCTAATCTTATTTAAATAAATAAATTAAACTAGAAATCTATTTAAATAAATAATATTTATTCTAAAATAAGGATAAGCCTCCTTAGCGATCAACGACTTTCTAGATAATATAGATTTCAACATTAATCATAAAAGAACATTTGAGTAAATAGTTACCATACAATTCAATCCTTCCACCATACAATGTCCCAATTAAATATAAGATAAGGAATTACTGTTAAGTCTTATTTTATTTAATTATATGTATTTTGATTCCCAAATGCACAACTCCGAATGAATGAAAATTAGAAACTCCTTTCTAATTTCATTCCACATTGGCCAAGGATTCCTGGGTTGTCATTTATCGAATCACATAAGACATTTCTCTTCTTTTACTAGAAGTGGTAGATTCTTTATTGATCATTCATTATCTCCATATATAACTCATTACACACAAGCATACCCTTTGATATACCTTAAGGGTCTTAAAGAATAAGTCAAAGTATAATTCATTATATATAAGATACTATGATGATCTCAAGTCTAAGGATCACTTGTACTACTATCACTTCTGGAATTCCT